>BROE01000018.1:7406901-7466901 GCA_036571765.1 Plecoglossus altivelis | reverse complement strand
TCTCTCTCTCTCTCTCTCTCTCTCTCTCTCTCTCTCTCTCTCTCTCTCTCTCTCTCTCTGTCTGTCTGTCTGTCTGCCTGTCTGTCCCTCTGTCTGGCGTCCTTGTCTGGACGACACGCTCATCCATCCCTCCCGGCAGCTGGCTGTTGATAAGACACCAACAGAACTTCACAAGCTCGTTTTTCAGGTGCGGTAGAGCAGGAACACGAGACCTCTGGAGTCCCACAGACATCTCTGCATCTCCCTCGCATGGAAACAATATGCACACTGTAACTGGAGCTCAGGCCCGGCATGCGTACGCACAGCAAGCATGTACACGCCTAATCGCTGGATCGGCCTCCGCCCGGAGGATGGCGTCCTCTGTATCCGTGCGCGATGAGAAGCCCACCTGGTGCGGTGCGTAGGCCCGCCCGCTCGCTCTCCTCTCAGTCCTGCCTTCCCTGCCCCCGCGCTATCAGGAGGCTCCTCCTCCTGTTGTCGTGCAGCTCCCCCCCCCGCTAAAATACGCACCGAGCACCCTGATGGGGGCTGCTGAGGGGATTAGCAATCCGAAAGAGCAAAGATCACCCCTCCCCCACCACACGCTCAAACTCAGACTGGATTTGGGATTCCAAAGCCCTGCTGCTCCCAAGGCGCCTTGCCGAGGGCCGGGCGGGAGAGCTGGCCCCTGAATGTGAACTCGGTGTGTGTCGTTGCATGTGCATATGGGTCTACGTGTGTGTGCGCGCTTCAGCATCTGCCCGCTGTTATATACTGAGCACGCAGCCACCTCCCCTCCAGCCCCGATTCCATGCCGTTCCCATGACAACCGGGTCTTGTAGTCCCCTCGCTCCGCCTCCCCGCCTGCCGGCCGCTCCAGGGCCTCAGTGGGGCCTCTGCCCATGCCTGCGGTGGCGTGTGGTGTGGGAGGCTGTGTGTGTGTGTGTGTGTGTGAGTCTGTGTGTGTGTGTCTGTGTGTGTCTGTGTGTGTCTGTGTGAGTCTTTGTGTGTCTGTCTGTGTGTGTGAGAGTCTGTGTGTGTGTGTGTGAGTCTGTGTGTCTGTGTGTGTCTGTGTGAGTCTGTGTGTGTGTGTCTGTGTGTGTGAGAGTCTGTGCGTGTGTGTGTGTGTGTGCACGTGGCCGACTGGAAGGACCAATACCTACTAAACTCCTCGCATCCTAAGAGACAGGGTGTCATTATTACTACGTGTGTGTGTGTGTCATACATATTTGGGGAAACACTGAAGAGAAATAGAAGTACTGATTGGAGGTGGCTTGACTGAGGTAGGACTGGGGGAGGGATGGAGGGATGTTGTATCCCCCCCCCCTTAATTCGATAATAGGATTAATCTCCATCGCTGTCAGGGATCGGCGCCGATTAGGATGCACATGACCCGATTTTCTTAAGCGGCCATGGAAGTGCACCATCGGCACCACTTAAGACCCTTTTACCACAGAAATAAACAAACAAGGCTTCAGAAAAAGCGAGGCCGAGGAAACGAACGCAACGCCACAACTTTCTGGCTCGCCGTCTCGCGCCTCCGTCAGTCCAGGGGATCTTTTTAATGGGCTGCTAGGTAAACAGCCAGGCGGGCCGACCCAGTACTCTCACACCCCGGACCTCCTCCGCCACCCTGCCGCTCAGAACAGCCTACCCTGGCAGCGGGCGCTGGCCTCGACTCACGCAGCCAGACCCACTTTTACAACCTGTGTGTTTTCTCACCTCCACCTCTTGACTTCATTCCATTTGGAAGTCAGTGGAGTGCGCTGCCGGGGTGGAAGAGATCTTGTAATGTCTTCGGCGTTTCGCAGAGACGTCAGGGTGGAAGCGGTTGGAGGTGATGTGACGGTCGTTCTCTCTCTCTCATCTTTGTCTCTCTCCGCGCAGCCCTCTTCCCCCTCCCCGTGCTGTCTGTGGTAGAGAGTGGTGGAAGACAGAGAGAGAGAGAAAGGAGGGTGTTGGGGTGGAGGGGAGGGGGGTTGGAAAGGTCTAGATCGTGGTCAGAGTCCTGAGCGTACCTTCCGGTGGGGCGGCTGAGGTGGGTGCCAGCGGATTGGACTTGAAGTGGGTGGGTTCAGGACGTGGTGATTGACAAGGTGCGGAGTCAGCACAGGCCCAATGGGACAGAGGTGATGAGAGCCCTATTGTGAGTCAGGTCAGGTTGGTCTATCAGGAAGGATTTGCTTTGTCCAGGCTCTTTACCTTTGGCAAGAGCAATATTAGCTGACTCCGGACCAGTGGTATACTGCTCATAGTCTGCTTGTAGCATTTACAGTTGTGCGGTAAAGACTGATCTGAGACCTGCCACTCCTTGCCCCATCCCCCACAATCCTCAGTTCATTTGAGCAGCTCATTTCTCTTCTTTGCATCCCCCACCATCCCTTTCTCTACTGACACTTGTCTGTTGTTTACTCCCCTCCCCCCACCTCACACTCTCTCTCTCTCCCTCTCTCCAGGCAGGCCTGTTAATAATTCATTAGGATTAGCTGATTACTGTGGGCTGCACAGCTAGAAGGGGCTAGGGGGCAGAGGGTCGGGGGTCTGATGGTGGAGGGTCGGGGTTAGGGTGGGGGGGAGGGGGGAGGGGGAAGAAACATTCTATTGATCATTCGATGTGACACCACAGTTGCGACTCCAACACACACACACACACACACACACGCCCCAGTGTCCCCTGATAAAATCCCCTCCCGGCTCTTCTCCCGTCCCGCTGTCCTTCCTGCAAGGACGGCCAGGAGCAGCCCGGTGCCAAGTCCATGTATTCATCCGTCTTGTGGCCAGGGACGTGGACCGGACATGTTCTGGATGGGTTTGAAGTTGGGAAAACCCGCGTGAGCGTGTGGAGAACCCACACAGAGAGACCTGGGAGGGCGGCCATCTGAACGCAGAACACTTCCCCCTGTGGGTTTCGAACCCAGGACCTTTTCTCTCTGTGAGGCGTCAGTGCAAGATGCTGTTGCTTTGCTGTGCAGGAGGGTGGTGGATGGTTGGGGAAGAGCTGACAGCTATTATTGCGGACTACGGCTTATAACCCATAATGCTTTGTGAGAATGCTGGATGGCTGGGTTGATACTCCATTATTATCATGTGTTGTGTGTACTGTACATGTGTATGATTGTCTGAAAGTGTGTGTGTATCCACTTATTTCATCTAGTTGGGTCCTAAATTCTCTAAAAACACGCGTGTTTCGCTAGTCTTTGTGAATACAGCGAACAGCCAAATAGTGCAACATTGAAATTTAAGCAGAAATATCAATTTGGCTCCTTTCACAACAGAACCTATCCACCGGAACCTCCTGCCTGGGCCTGGAGGAAGAGAGCTCTGAGCCAGCCTGTTATCAGGCACTTCTAATCCTCCCTCCCACACCTCCATTTGGCCACCCCCAAAACAAAACACCCTCTAGCCGGCAGCACCCAACCGCCAGCATCCGGCCTCCACCCCCCTCCCCCCTCTCCCCAGACCTCAAAACCCCAGCCTCTAGCTCCTCCAGCCTCCCACAATCTCCCCCACCACCTGTGTGGATCAACCCATGCCTTGTCCCCATTGTTTATTGTCTGTACCTGAGCGTATAGCTTGCGCACCACCAAATGCATTGAGTCCTCTCCTCCTTGTCATATCTTTCATAAGCCGGGGCACCCGTGCATCCATCTCGCCGGGTGACAGTAATTGCATCAGAGGACAGAGGGAGGCAGGTCTGTTGCTTGTTATGGTTCCAGTGTGTCCATGTGTCAATGGCTTCAGCTCTTAACCTTGCCATGTAACATGAGCCCTGTGCTGCTGTGGTATATGGCAGCCATCACACACACACACACACACAAACATAAAGACACATATGCGTGGCAGGCACACGCACGCACACGCGCTCGCATGGAGGGCTAAACAATGTTGATGGCAGAGGTGGGAAAGTTGGGTATGCTGGCTGAGCATTGTGGGATAAGACTGATGGATTATGGGGGATTTCTACCTGTCCATGGCCGGTGCTATGGTTTAGGTGTGCGCGCGTGTGTAGACTCGCGACCACCAGCCACAGGCTATTCACTGGTGGACACGCTCCCCATCTGTAGACTGAAGCTATGATACCTGCTGTGTGTGCGCCTCAATGAACATCTCCTATCCTGGATGGCTGACGGAACGATCCAGAACTTTCCCCATCAGGAGGAGACAGATTTGTGTTCCAAAAATCCAGCCACAACAGGGCCTCGTTAGCCCAGTATGACGCAGACGATCGTTGAACACGTCTAGGTGGCTAGACAGGCCGCCCGTTAAGCTCTCCGATTCGCAGACGGAGCGCCGCACATGCGGGCGACACCGCCGAGCGTGCGGGTGCTCTCCTCTCCTCCGGAGAGAGACTCATGCATATGCATCAGCTGCATGGCAGCGACTTGGAGGAAATGAATGTGCGAGCGTCCAGACTCTTCCTGGAGTCTGCCGGCAGCACCATAATGGGAATGCAGTTTAAGCAGTGGTTAATCAGCGTGTTTTCTCTGGCTTGCGCCGTAATGTATAATAGACAATCAGCCCCCAGTCACACAGGCGTTCCCGCGAATGGTCAATTACTCACCGTTGTCTTGTTAAACACACAGTTCAGCGAGCGAGGGACAGATTGCCCTGCTGGTGCCATTATCATAGAGCAGAACAAAGCAGAGCACCGCAGAGAGGAGGAGGAGAAGGGAGCCGAAGAGAGAGAGGGGGGGGGGAGGAGGCCGGGGACGGAGCGTGGATGTGTGCGACGAGGGGGTTTTAGAGGAGAGGAGAGGGTCATTCAGAGACAGCCGAAGGAGGTGGGGTGGGCGGGGCCAGAGAGGAGAGGAGGAAGGCTAAGAAGGTGGGACAACGGAAAGGAAGAGAGAAAGAGAGAGACAGAGAGAGAGAGAGAAGAGAGAGAGCCAGCGTATAAGATTGCTGCCCATAGAGAGGGAGGGGAAATGGAGCAGAGCAATAAGAGAGATTGAGGGCAGGAGAGTGAGAGATGGAGAGCATAAGATAATGGAGGGAGGGAGAGAAATTGAGAGAGGGACACCGGGGGGAATAGGAGCGAAAGAGTGCGAGAACGAGAGAGCCTGAGAAAGTGTGTACTCAGCTGTGAGATGAGACCTCTGTCTTCCCCGGGGGAGAGGTGGTGTGAGGCGTGGGAGGGGTGGGGGGGGGGCGGCGGGGTAGGCGAGGCATCTAGTGTCTGTGGATTCACAGCGGGGGGAGGGGAGCTTGCACACACACACTCTCACACACACATCCACAGTCAACAAGACAGTGAAGGGATCTGTCAGACATAACGAGAACACCACGGAGCCAGAGACCAACTCCTAAGCCATGGTTCTGCTTATTCCTGTACAGAGAAGGATGGCCAGTGGGAGGCTATACAGCCAAGGGAAAACACAGTATATCGGACGACCGTGTTTAACCTTTGTATTCTTTTATTATATTGTATACATGCATAACTACACCTCTAATGATATCTCTCCATCTCCTGCTTTTTCCCCCTCTTTCCCTCCTTCTTTCTCTCTCTCTCTCCCCCCTCCTCCTATTCCCCCCTCTCTTTCTCATGCTGTCTCTTCCTCTGTGTGGATGCAGGCAGTGGACTGATGGGGAACTCATCTGCCTCCTTCATGGGGACATTCCTGGCCGGCAGTCTGGGCTCCCCCCCCTCCCACCCGTCTCATCCCTCCCGGCCCCCCTCCTCCCCCTCCTCCCCCTCCTTCCGTGGTGGGCCGCACTCCGGCGCCTCTCAGATCTGGTTCCCCCACTCCCACGAAGGTAGGAGGAAACGTGCGCGCGCGTCCGCGCATTCCCACACGCAAACGGCCCCGCGCCGACACCGACGTGCACAAATACACACACACGCTACGAACACACACTCTGTGTAAACTCAGTGTGAAGATCTCATCCCTGAGGCATGAAGATGGAGCTTAACAGTGTGTATTCCTGCCCTGGCAGGAAGTATTCTTAGCCTGTGTTAGGTTTCCATCAGAGCAGAGGACAACTTGTAATCGTTAAGAAACAGAGCAGTTTCCCACCCTTTTATTTGAGTGCTGAAATAGGCCTTCCCAGAGTGAAGCCCTACGCTGTGGTTTTGGATAAGAGTGAAGGGTTGAAAGTTCAGCCAGAGAATCTTGCGGTATTCGAGTCACGTCAGCAGGAATGTCAGTGGGTCTTTTGAACGGCACACACGCCACGCCAGTAAAAGTTGCACTGGCTGCAATGTTTTCAGCTGTTGTCTCTCTTCACTGTCTCCCAGCCCAACGTGCTGGTCCCTCCCACCCCTCCCATTACAGCCTCACCTGACCTTGTCTACACGCACGCAAACACACACACGTGACCCTCTCAAGCTATTCTTGCTCATTTTCACTGCCTCGGCGACACGTATGATGGTACTGGTCGACGTGGATTTGTTTACTGCGAAACAAACAAAGGGCTTCTGAGAATGCTTCAACCCGTCCTGCCCACTCCCCCCCCTCCCCCCCACCTGGCCACACAGCCGACCACTTCCTTTACATCTAACGCAGTGGCCCCACAGACACTGCCACCTCTCTTTTCCACTACCTCTGGTGGTATGGGTAGCTTGCTCCTCGCCAAAGCCCAGCAACGAGGGCACGTGGCTGGGGAGAGTGCTGTGTGAAGCCAGTGGGTCTCACAGCTGGGGCTGGAGGAGGTCTGGGTCCGGGCGCTGATGTGTGTGCCTGCGGGAGGTGACAGGAGATGGACTCGCTGTCTTGCCTGCAGGGACCAGGCCAGGACAATAGAGCAGAAAAATACATCATGATAAAATGTTTTATTTCAGTCGGTATTGCTAATTATTGATTTTTATGACCTGTTTTTATTAAAGACCAGGAGGCACAAACAAGGTTGAATCAGGTCAATTTTACCACTTCATTTAGAATTTAAATGAACTTCTTTATTGTTGCTCTGATATTTTGTCATTAGGTATTTTTCCTTAGTATCTCGCCATCAGTGCTGTTAAATGATTGGTTACTTGCGTACCACTCCTGGCACGCTCCATAACCAAGGGACATGATTGGCTGTTTATGATCCAGGGAAGGAGCACACTTGGCATTCTTGGCGTTTAATGCACTTAAGTGAAAATATCGGAATAAAATACATTTCTATTGATGGATTCTATTGTGGTACGAATATCATTTAATGGCAGGTATCTGGCTGAGAGAGTCTACATCAGGTCACCTCCTTCAATCACAAACCATTTTTTTTGTGCACAACGGTGTCTATGTCAGATAGTTTTGACAGGGAAATATAAAATAATATTAATAAGAATGATGGTGATAATGCCAGGCCCAATAAAAGTAATGGAGGTGATTATGACTGGGATTATGACTCAGTTGGCAATGGAGGCCATTATCTCTATTGCAGTTTAATTGCGTCTAACGCACTAAGAGCATGATTGAATCCAGACTGTTCATCAACCCCATTCAGCTGTTCCCTCTTCAACATAATTGCATATTGTCTTTTTTCCCTGTTTTGCATAAAAAGCAAGTCATCAAAAAGAGCGACACAATTACCCAGAAGCCTCCTCTCTCTGAGTGTGGATGTCTCCCACCAGCAACACAGAAAGCTTCATAGTGTGTGTGTGTGTGTGTGTGTGTGTGGGCGTGTGTGTGTATTGAAGATACGCGTGCGGATGCATGTGGAATGAATTCCTAAGATACTCATGTCTTGAGCTACCTGTCTTTTGCACGAAATCAACAGCAAAGTGGTTGCTGTGATTCAGACAGATTCCACGGGGATGAAAGCACCACAGCGTGTTAGATGATGTGGTGATAGATAACAGCACTTATTAGCTGGTCACCATCATGGGCTGGTGTGGGCAAAACCCTCAGAGAAGTGAGAGTCCAGACAGAGACCAGTAGCAGTGTGCGCAACTGCAACTAGTGTGATTGTTCCAGATTGTGCAAGACAAGTCATGGATTACATTGGCCAACTGAGCGCATACTCACGCTCTGTATAAACAATAGCTGCATGTCTCATTGAGGCACGGTGGCTTGCCTGTACATCATCCGAGGGGAGGAGGGGGGATTCTGAGTGTAAGGAGGGAAAGAGTTTGAGAGTGCTTCAATAAATTGCTGTTCTATTTCAGAGAAATACCTAGCTAAATGGATTATGCCCATCGGAGTTTTGAAAGGTATTTGAAACATGAAAATGTTCTGAGCACAATTTCTGTTCAGAGCAGAAATAAATAAAAGGCAGAAATTGGGGGGAAAAACCAAGTCCAGCCTCATTGGCTTGGAGCCAACTGGCTGGGGTCCAAATTATACCTCGAGGTATGCCGAACACAATGGCAGGCTAATATCTCTGTCTACAAACACACACACCTTTCTCATCCAACTCTTTGATTTGTGCTTCTTTGCATACCTTCTGTTTTCCGTCCTCTCTGCAAACCTTCCCATCCTTCTCTTCATCTGTCCTTATCTTTCTCTCTCTCACACACACACACACACACACACACACACACACACACACACACACACACACACACACACACACACACACACAAACACACACACACACACACACATACACACTCCTTGTCTCTCTCTTCCTCTCTCTCTCTCATGCACTCCTGTCTGTTTGCCAGTCTGCATACCTTCCTTTCAATTAACCAAACCTGGAGATCCACTGCCCCTCCTCTCTCAAACAGCCCTCTTCTCTCTCTTCTTCTCTCTTCCTCTCCTCCCTCTCTCTGTCTAAAGCGTTCTGTCACTTTTTCTCAATTAGTGAACCTGACAGGCTGCTGCATCTGCCCCTCCTCTTCTCTCTGTCTCTCGTTCTCTCCCTCTCTATCTCTCCCTCCATCTCTCTCCATCTCTCTGTCTCTCCCTCACTCTCTCGTCCTCTATTTCTCTCTCCTGCTCTCGCTCAAATTATTCAGAGGTTTCCCAGGGGCTGTATACTATTCTGCTTTTTGGTATTGTTTTAGTGGAAGTGAAAATGTGAACCTACACAGTAATTGAATGGCAGGCTGTATGAATGTCTGCTTGAACATTAGGTATTGGAGGGATTGAAGACTTTGAGAAGAAGACTGGATCTCGCTCGCTACAGCAGAGAAAACATCACACTCGGTTCCCCCCCTCTCCTCTGATTCACCAGGCTTAAATGTACCCTGCCTGTAGGTGCTGTTCTATATCCAGCTCTCCTTTGTCCTTCCAAGCTGCTGCTGGGATGAGGCTGGCGCTGAAGCTAGATAGGGCTGAGGCTGGGGCTGAGGCTGAGTCTGAGGCTGGGGCTGGGGCTTGATCTGTGTTTAGGGCTGAGGCTAGATCTTGGTCTTGGGCTGGAACTAAACGTGGGACTGGAACATGGCAAAAGGTTAAGGCTGAGGCCGAGGCTGGGGCAAGGGAAAAGGCTAGCGTTGGGGCTGGTATTGGTGGTGAGGCTGGGGTGGAGCTAAGTCTGGTGCCGTGGCTGTGTTGGGAGGGTTGAGGGTGGAGCTGTGGCTGAGGCTGAGGCAGATGCTGTGGTGGTGGTGTATGTGTGCTGCGTGCAAGCTGTGATCCGCTGTCATTCACAGGCTGATGCTGTACGTGTGTGTGTGTGTGTGTGTGTGTGAGGGGTGCTGTGGCGTCAGCAGTCTGTACTAAGACCCTGCTCACATCTCCTGCAGCAGCAGCAGTACCTTCCCTTGTCCTGGCTAGATTAATGGCTGAATGAGCTTTGCGATGCCCAGCGGTGCCCCTCTCGCCGCCCCAACGGCAGGCATGCTGAAAGCGAGCGGGCTGGCATTATCGGGCGCAGCCAGACCACGCTGTGAAAGGGGATTACGCCACCAATCGTCACGCTCACAAACACCACGACGACGCAGGGAGGGGAAAAAAAACCCTGTCTCCTAGCTGCGATAAAGACAACAAACCCCCTTCCTTTTCTCTCTTCGAATCTCAGAAAAAAATGTCTTGTTTAAACAAAGAATGCTTTTTTTACCTCACTGTAAATGAATTGGCATAAATGAACTTGCTTATTAATGGCGACAGCAAAGCGGGAGGGGGGGAGGGAGGGGGGGAAGGGATGGGTGGAGAGAGAGCGACAGAGGGGGAGAGAATGAAAGAGGACTTAATAATTATCAGCCTCCTTCTCGGCTAAGAAAGCTCCACCTCCTGATCCTGTGTTGTTATTATTTACGCTAGCGCTCTCTCTCTTTCTCTCTCTCTCTCCCTCTCTTTCTCTGTCTCTCTCTCTCTCTTCCTCTTTCTCTGTCTCTGTCTCTTTCGCTCTCTTTTCTCTCTCTCTCTCTCGCTCTTGTTCTTGCTCTCTCTCTTCCTCTCTCTCTCTCTCTCTCTCTCTCTCTCTCTCTCTCTCTCTCTCTCTTTTGCTCTCGCTCTCTCTCCCTGTCTCTCTCTTGCTCTTGCCCTCTCTCTGTCTCTCCCTCTCCATCTTTCTCTCTGTTCCCTTAATTATGATGGTGGCATGCTGAGTCTCTCCTCCCAGATCAGGTCCTAAGGCCATCTTTAGCCCCCCCCCTCCCAGTCCAGAAGACGCTCACAGAACCAGGCTCCTGGCAAGCCCACCTCCTCCCAGCAGCCCGGCATTAGGCGTTCCACACTCCTGCCTCATTTAGCTGCGATAGGAACGGTGTGCAGGACGCACCAAGCTATGCAGGGCGCTGAGCATCCTGCGGGCGTGGCGGCACAAACAGGCCGCTGTTTCGATTGGCTTGCGGTGCTGTGTCTTTATCGTGCCTCCTCCCCGGGCACTGCTTGGGAGCAGGGCAATGGGCGAGACAGGTGCAGGAAGGGGGGGGGGGGGGGGGGAGGCACATTATCGCCTGCACAGCTCACTGTTTCACTGAGGTCACACATGTTTCTAATGTCTGGCTCTCACTGTCTTTATCTGTCTGTCGGTCCGTCCGTCCGTCTGTCTGTCCCATCACGTGCTGACTCTCCTGCTCTTGTTCTCTCCTGCTGGTGATGAATATAGGGTATCATCAGCATCTCCAATGTGGTTATTTCTGGAGTCTGTGGGCGAGGGGGGAGGGGATGGGAAGGACTGCGGGCCAAGGTGGCTGGGCCAAACTGCTCGTCACACGGCCAACATTGCATAATAGACCCAGTTCTTCTTTTGTATTAGCCTCCTCTTGTCTTGAGGTAGTGTCAAAGGCACGAATTGCAGTACAAGCGCCAAACTGACAGCTCAAAGAAAAGGAATGAGTTGTCTTGAGTCAGGTGATACCTAAAGAGATCTGATAAGTACTGCCTCCGGACCTTGGGGTGTGTAGGGTTTCAGAGGGTGGAACATTTCCGGTCAATTGTGTGTCCCGCTTGCCGACTCAGCTGGGATGGGCTGGAGATCTCTTCCAGATGGTTTTGTTATCACAGGCCTAGGCGCTACTTGACCTTTGACCCCCTGAGGCAGGCACCAGACAGGCCCTCTCAGTCCTAGTAAAGGCAGGCCTGAGACTCATCTTCTCATGCTGCACAGACGAGACAACAAGCCAACCACCGCTGAGGGATTCCTATTTTGGTCAAATCCAGATTTTCCTTTCATGATCATCCTTATGACTGAGCATTTTAGACCCAAGTAAGGATGGCAGTCATGCCATGGCCAGCTAGCTGTGTTTTGTATTCATACTGGGCCTGCTGCATGGGACCTAAAGGATGAGAGACTCTCTACTGCACTGACAGCTTGCCCAAATGTGTTGCTGCTGTCTTGTCTCATCAGTCCTCTTATTCTCTCCCTCCATCCCTCCCTCCATCCCTCACTCCATCCCTCCCTCGGCTCTCTCCCTCTCTCTCTGTCAGCAGCCCCAGGGTATCCTAGATTCTCAGGGAGTCTGGCCCACACCTTCCTTCCCATGAGTCACTTGGATCACCATGCCAACAGCGGAGTCCTCTATGGGCAGCACCGTTTCTATGACACCCAAAAAGGTGAAACTACAAACAGATTAAAATTTAATCAGGCAGTAATACGACATTAAAATCCAATTGATGTAACTGAGGATGATGTAATTTGATTTTGGATATTGATATGTGGAAGCCCATAGGGATAGAGATACTATCCGAAGGTTAAGATAATCAAATTTTGTCATTTCATATTTCTTTCTGTCTCCTGAGTAATGCATTTGTCTTCCTTCATCTTCCAGAGAACTTCTATCTCCGAAGCCTTCCTTCTCAGCCACCTCTCATCTCTGCCAATCACGGCCTCCCACCCATCTCCAGGGCTGGGCCAGGACACCCACAGGGGTCCTGTAGTAGGGACAGAGACCCAGGGGGGGGTACCAGCCTACATAAGGGTCTGAAGGAGGGGGCGGTGGAGAGGGGAGGGGTGCCAAGCTCCAAGGACAAGGAAAGACCCAGCAGCAAACAGGAGGCCAAGGAGAGGCAGCATCACAACCTCCACCCAGCGCAGCCCACACACCACCACCACCCCCACCAGCAGCACCCCCAGTACCCCCAGCACCCAATCCCCCTAGAGGAGGTCAACAGCCAGGCTCTGGAAAGGCACAAAGCTGCCCTGGCTATGGAGTACAAGGAGCATGGCCAGCCTATGGGCAAGCCCCTCAGCGCCTGCCTGCTCAACGGCAAGATGCAGAACGGAGACCCCGGACCTGGGGCCAAGGCCCCCATGTCCATCTGTGGGGGAGAGGGGCCAGGCCGGGGGACGATGGGGGGAGGAGGTAGCCAGGTGAGACACATGGGGGCGGGCGGGGCGGGTCGCTGCACCAAGGAGGGTGTAATTGGGGAGATGAGGATCAGCGAGCAGCCTTCCGACTGCCAGGAGAGGGGCCAGACGCTCCACCACTCCCTCTCCTACTCTGTCCCCCCGCCCCTACACATGGGCTCCGGCGCCGGGGCAGCCCACTCGCACCCTCACCCCCACGCCCACCCTCACGCCCACCCTCACCCGGGGGGCTTCCACTGCCTACAGCTCCACCCCAGCCACCCACACCACCCCCACCACTCCCATCACACACACCACCACCCAGACTTTTTTTGCCCGCCTCCGCCGGGGCCTTTGACCAATCCCCCCCCACACGAGAGAGTGTCGGCCAGTGGGGGGCGAGACCCCAAAGTGACGGGCCCCACGTTCGTACCATCTGTAGGGCACTTAGGAGACAAATCTGGGGGGTCCTTCCAGCTGGGCAACCCTGACTGTCAGGGGGTGGGGGGTGGAGGTGGGGGTGGAAGTGCCAAGGATAAAGCAATGGAAAAGAGCGGTGGTCACCCCGGTAACTGGCATAGAAAGCAACAACAACAGCAGCAGCAGCAACCGCAGCCCCAGCAACAGCAGAACCCATACAGAAAGGCAGAAAAGGCCCCAGACTGGATGCAGACCCACCACCACCACCTCCAGCAGCCCCAGCCTCAGCCCCAGCCTCAGCCCCAGCCTCAACCCCAGCCTCAGCCCCAGCCTCATCCTCAGCAGCATCAGGTGGTCCGCTCCCGCAGTGCCGAGTGTGTCAACAGTGGTGTGGACTCGGAGGTGTTCCGGCCTTCTCTACCGCAGGGGGCTAAGGCTGGCCACTCTGTCCCCCACTCGGTCAACACCTCCCCCTACAGAGACTGCTCCCACCCGGGCCTCCCGCCAAACTCCTCTCCTCTGGGGGCGAACAGCATGGCCCAGCATGGCGGGGGTCCTGCCCCTGGGCCTGGTTCTGGCCCAGGGCCTGGGCCTGGAGGGAGCTGCTCCTTACAGAGAGACGGTCAGAAGGTGGCCAGGATCCGGCATCAGCAGCACGGCCGGCCCGGTCCAGACGCCGCCCCCTCAGCCGAGCTGAACCAGGGCCCTAGTAGCCAGGACCTGAAGCGAAAGTTGGAAATGTCTCCGTATGGCTACAGCAACGGCGGCCACCACGCCCAGCAGCCCCCGGTGCCCCCCTGGGCCATGAGGCCCCCTCAGCACATCCATTCGGTGGAGGAGCAGCGGAAAGCCTACATGGAGTCCCTGGGTGGGGGGGGCGGAGGGGGAGGCAGCAGCAGGCAGCACCCCCAGCAGCAGCCTAGCATGGGCCTCCCCCCTCCCCAACCCGCAGCTCCCCCGCCACGACAGGAGCCCCAGGGCCCCTCCCAGGGAGAGAGCAGCGCCATGAAGAGCCTGCTCAAGTACAGCAACCAGCAGCAGCCCCTGCTGCTCTCCCAGAAGAGCCCGTTTGGGGGTCTGGGCAGCCTCAAGTCAGGCCTGGCGGGGGGCAGCTGCGCCCTGCAGGGCTCCAAACAGGCCCTGCCCACCAGGAAGGCTCAGGGGAACGACAGCGAGCGCTCCGACTGCGGAGGGAGGGGGCGGGAGATGGGCGAGGCGGGCCATGGTGAGGGCGAGGTGAGGCAGCCGCCGGTGGGTATAGCGGTCGCTGTGGCCAGGCAGAGAGAACCACCCTGTCGCCCTGCCGACAGCCACCCGAGCAGCAGACAAGGGAGGGTGCACCCCTCCATGAAAGGTGAGGGGGAGGGTGGCAGTGGGGGGTGGGCGGGGCGGGGTCTGGGAGGCCCTGGGGGGCGTTGCTATTGTAAACAGAAGATCAGGGAGGCAGAGCTCAGATTGTTGATCTACAACCCCTGGAAGACCTGGCTGATGAAAAATAAACAGCAGGCTTGGCCAGGGCCTAAAGTAGAAGCAGCTTTATTTGACTAAACAGTTAAAGGGCAGCTTGGGGACAGCAGGGAGAGGGAGGGACAGGATTGGGCTCCTAGAGCTGCTGGAGGAGCCCAAGTGAGCAGTCCCACTGAGGAAAGGTAGCCACACTCTGGAACTAGGGGGGGGGGTGAGCCTGGGCTTAGGGAGAGAGGGACGAGGAGAGGGATTTGGGGGAGTGGAAGTTGAGAGAGAGGGCGGGGGAGTTGAGGGAGAGGGAGAAGAATTTGGGAGGGAAGGAGAGGAAATGGAGAGGAAGCGAAAGAGAGGAAAAGGGAGTTGAAGGAGGGGAGGACAATGCACATGCTAACGGGTAAGCTAATGTGTGTCTCCCAGGACCACCTCGCTCCATGTATCCATCAGACCCTGTCGGAGAGGAGGAGAGGAAGAGGATGAGTGGGGAGCAGATGGGACTCACCTGTCTGGATAGAGATAGAGAAGCATACATCCGGTAACCCCCCTACTTCTGTTTCTCTCACATACACACACAGCCACACGCACACGCTCTGTGGTTAGTTCATGTTTACAAAGGGTCTGCGTAGTATTTGTAACTTCTTGACATTCTGTTTACATTACAGTTTATTTTTAACAGACGCTGTTATCCAGAACAACATGCAAACACACAGAAAATCACGGATCAGAAGTGCTTACTGTAGTTCTAAGTGATTTTGGTGGCTAGAGTCAAGGGAATGTCTTGAGTTTTTCCAGACGCAGTACAACATAACTATCTCATTTCAGGGATAATAAGGATAGAGTGGAATTCGCCAGGATCCATCCCTCCAACAGTTGTCACGGTGATCTCGCCTCTCACCTCATGGTGCCGGGCGGGACCTCCCTTCAGTCTGGCCAATTAGGAGACGCCGCTGCTGCACATGCCCATTCTACTCATCACCATTGGATGCCCAGGACGGGAAGTCCCTCCCTCTGGATGACTGGGCATTCTTATGGTGAGAGAACTCCTCAGTCATGGAGGGGGGAAATGTAATCATGTAATGTTAACGTCAAATATAATATCCTTGTTAATGCATATCCCTGCAATAATGATGCTGTGAATCTATACTGGACGGGAGCGTTTGTTGGGGTAGCCATGATGTGAATCCTTGTAACAATGCAGGAATTGGGCACTCAGCTCTACACCAGAATCTCCCTCCTGGCTTCTCTGCGGCCATGCCAGGACCTCTACAGCCTGTCCTGCCCCTGCCCCAGGACCCCTCCACCCAGCTGGTAGTGCTGCCCACGGAGCCAGCCGCCCACCCTGCCAGCCATCACCTGGGTATGACGCAGCACTCTCACCCCTTGATCCGCACCCCCCCCTCGCCCCCTCACCTCATCTGTTCGCCGTTGTCTCCCACCCTCCTACTGGTTTCTGGGAGCTGTTGTTATATTGAAGCCGCGTGGTGCGTTTCTGCCTCTGCTGGGTACCTCGGAATAGGCCTGTGTAGCTGATGAGCTTCCTGGTTATGTTTTTCTCTGGTCTCTTCTTCACAGATGCGCACACACAGTCACACACACACACACACACATGTGTATACTCTCTCTCTCACACACACACACACACACACATGTGCTTACACGCAGAGACACACACACACATCCCACTCCAACCATTTCCTGCTCACCACCTGCTCCGCCCCCGCAGGGATGGGCCCCTGGATGGGTCAGGGTACTCATCCAAAACCATATGTAGACACACACAAATACCCCCACCACACACACTCACACACACACACACACAGTCACACACACACAACAAACACACAGCATAGGAAGAGAGGGGAGGGAGGGAAAAAATCTCTCCTTCTTTAAGTCTACGCAGGCTCCTATTCGGCAAACAGGCTGTGAAATTTAATTAGCTCTCTATCCTCAGTGGCATGTTTCCTTCCGCGCTCCACAGGAGTTTCAGTGGAGAGGGGAAGTGCATCTACAAAACCCTTCCCCGGGGAAACATTAGCTTAGCTGGGTTAATGTCTCAGAACAAAGGTCTGTGGTGCATCGGGGATCCAGGGGTTGGAGGGAAGGGTCAGCTTGGACATGCACATTAATGAGCACTGTGAGTGTGTGTGTGAGTGTGTGTGTGTGTATGAGTGTGTGTGTGAGTGTGTGTGAGTGTGTGTGTGAGTGAGTGTGTGTGAGTGTAAGTGTGTGTGTGTGTGTGTGTGTGTGTGTGTGTGTGTGTGTGTGTGTGTGTGTGTGTGTGTGTGAGTGAGTGTGTGAGAGTGACTGTGAGTGTGTGTGAGTGTGTGAAAAATGGAAAAGGAGAAAAACACATTGAGTCAGCCTGGCGTGGGCTGAGTCCCAGTGTCATAGTGAATGTGCTCTGCTGCCTCTCACCCACATCTTGATCCTGCTCCCTGTTAAGCCAAGCCAAGGAAACGGGTGTGCCTCTGTACATGGGAACCAGCCCCCCCGCCCCCCGCCCCCCGACTGGCCCACAGCCACCTCCTGTGGTTATGAGAGGGGGCGGCACTTTTGGCGGGATTGGGGTTCGGGGCGGATGGCAGTTGACTTCAGTACATGCACGTCTATGTATTTCCAGCGAGTGGACCTCAATATGACCTCATGGTTAAGATCATGATCATCACTTTATTTCTCATTGTTTTCAGAGCGCTGAAATTCCGGAGAATTCTCAGGATAGTCTTTATGAGACAGTGTTCTATTCAGAGAGTCGGGGAGGGGGGAGAGAGCGTGGGATTGCTGGCGTTTGGAGGGCCGTGTTCTCAGCATAAACAGCCTTTGTGGGAGAGCGTATCGTGTTCAGCGTGTCCATTATCTGTGATGAAGGGTTAATATAAACAATAATGTTCACAGAATTGATACATGTGTGGGCCAGACAGCGGCTCTGGTCTGGGCTGCATCCCCCTCTCTGCGTGTAGATGCATGCAACTCTGCATGATAACGCGTATGTGGGAGTGTGTGCCTGTGTATGTGTGTGTGTATGCAGAGTACACAGTGTGTGCCTGTGTATGTGTGTTTGTGTATGCAGAGTAGACAGTGTGTGCCTGTGTACATGTGTGTGCGCGTGTATGCAGAGTACACAGTGTGTGCCTGTGTACATGTGTGTGCGTGTGTATGCAGAGTAGACAGTGTGTGCCTGTGTACATGTGTGTGCGTGTGTATGCAGAGTAGACAGTGTGTGCCTGTGTACATGTGTGTGCCCGTGTATGCAGAGTAGACAGTGTGTGCCTGTGTACATGTGTGTGCGCGTGTATGCAGAGTAGACAGTGTGTGCTCATCCCCTCCCCTCTCTCATTAGATGTGATGGAGCAGCCAGGTCTGTGGCCCCCTGTGTACGGAGCCCGAGGCCCCCCCTCCCACATGCAGCATCCTGCTGTGTACTCCCGCTCCCCGTTTCTACGGCAACAGGAGCTCTATGCTCTCCAGCAGCACCAGCAGCTCCAGCATCAGCACCAACATCAGCACCAGGCCCAGCACCAGGTCCACCACGTCCACCAGGCCCAGCAACAGCCCCAGTCCCAGCCCCAAGCCCAGCCCCAGCCCCAGGCTCAGCCCCAGCATAGGACTGCACACACCATGGAGCTGCAACACAGAGCCTTGCACAACCAGGTAACACTCTTGTGCTGACTGACTGACTTGCTGACTTTAGTGACTGGCTAACAGAGGCAGGCAGACAGACAGGCAAGTGGGCCGAAAACCAGCCAGGCAGACAGATGGAAGGTTTACTGGAAGATAGGTAAAGTGCATAAACAAGAACTCCTACAAATGTTTATTTCGAAAGATTGCCATGACAACTTGTACTGCATTCAGGTCCAGGAAATGAATGGTGAGTCAGCAGAAACAGGCTTGCACCAACACTATGCAGTCACAGCACCATGCTACTAGCCTATTCTTAGCTTGTCCAACATTATTCCAGGATTTGCTGATTCTCCCACTGGGAAGGAGTGAGGCTCAATACAGGTTGTGATGCAAACTGCTGGGTCTGTTATTGCACATAGCAGAGTCGATATACACAGGGCACCAAGGTGAATTAATGCCTTTCTCAGCTCTATGCAGGTACCACATCACACCAATACTGATAGAGCTGTTCTGTCAATCAGCAGGACCCTCCAGACAAGTTTCATTAGCTAGGAAAGAGACACATAGAGACATGTTGCACTCTCGCTGTGGTTTCTTTGTACAGACATTCACCTCAAAATCTGTCCTCCTTCCCCTCCCCTCCCAGATGCAGAAGAGACCAGAGGAACCCTCCGTGGAGTTGGAGGAGTTACTTTCAGAGCCTCGGGGCTCCAAACCTGCCAAGCCCTACTCCTACAACCCCCCCACCAGGAACTCCTCCCCCCCAGGGGCCTGCGCCGCCCACCTGTCCCCCTGCTGCCAGTCCCCCTCCCTGCGGCCGCACCCCAAGAGCACGCCCTCCACGCCCTGTCCCGCCCCCAGCCCCGCAGCTGCGGCCCCTCGCTCCCCCGCCATCAGCCCTGCCCCCCCCCAGTTGCCCAAGGCCGCCGAGTCTCAAGACAAGAGAGGGGAGGGCCAGCCCCCGCAGGACTACCCACGATCCCTTGAGCCGGGTGAGATTGAAGACACACACCGACACGTAGGCACACGCGCGCGCGCGCGCACAGACAACCGATTCCAACAGAGAAGCAGACTGTCGGAGATGGCAGAGCTATTCAGCTGTCTGTCATTGATTTAAGGAGCGTCTGTAGGGTTGAGTCCTCTCAGCTCTGCTCAGCTCCTCAGAGACTGATGAGATTCCTGATAGGTCTGACACAGCAGCGGCAGAAGGCAAATACAAATCAGCGTCTACAGTAGCAACAGCCCCCTCGTCCTGTGGTAATTGGTGGAGCTGGTCCGGTTAATGATCCTTCTCTTTGTCTCTGTGCGGCTAGGAGGTTAGCTCTGGCTCCTACCCTGTACGCTGACTAGCCCCTGACTGACAGAGCAGGAGCTGTAGAAAACGGCTGCCTGGCTGGCTGTGCTGCCCAGCCCTGTCACCTTGATAATGATGGTGGAACACCTCGCTCCAAGGCCCCTCCCCCCCACCACCACCCCACCACCCAGCTCCAGCCCCTCCAGGCCCACACCCTCTTTATCATCATTAACGCCTGGCTAACAGCCTGGCTGTGGCTGAGGTGGAGCCTTGCTCCACTTTCACACGCATTCCAGCTTCTTTCCGCTGGCCCGAGATCAAGGCAAAATGCCACTTACATCACTTCCTCTTTCACAGCCTCTGCTAACCCCGTCAGCCTGGGGAGTGAGTGAAGTATGGGGAGGTTCCTCTGTGCATGGTCTTTTAACTGTCGGACATTTCTTCAGGAGATACTGTCAGGGCAAGAAGTCAACGTTTGCCCAATTCAAAGACAGGAAGAAGGAAAAGAGAAAGTCGGACAGAATGAGATCATTTTTTGGTTTAGGATAGACTTGTTGTCTGTTTCCTGTTCTCTTTGGGTAAATCTAACCTCTGTCTTGTAACTCCAACCATTTCCTCCAGACCTGCCGCCTGGATACACTTACCCCGCCATCACCATGGGTTACAGGAACGGCCCTTCCTCGCAGGACGTACGATTGGCCGAGCCAGCTGACCTGGAGGCGGTGCAAGCAGAGCCTTCGGAGCATGCTCCCCAGTCCCTCTCCAACCTGGGGGAGGGGCTAGAGTGCCAAGCCGTAGTTCGGCCCCTCCCAGAAACCCAACAGGAAGTCGAGGAGGAAGACGAGTTAGAGGAAGCCGCGATGGGGCGAGGGATTGAGCAGAGGGAGGAGGTGAAAGAAGGTGCGACAGCAGGTGGCTGTGCGCCTCCAGAGCAGGGGTCAGGGCAGGGGCCAAGGGAAGAGGAGGAGCTGCTGGTGGGCCCTCCTGACGAGAGCCCAGTCTGTGAGCCAGCCTCCTGCCCCCTCCCCCCGCCTGTGGAGCAGCCTGACCCAACCAGACCTGACCCTGTCATAACCCTGGAAGAGGAGGAGGAGGAGAAGGAACAGGAGGAGCAGGTGGAGAATGGTCTAGAAAAACAGGGCCAGGAGGCCAAGGTGACATCCAGCCACAAGCAAGACCAGGAAGCTGTCATCAACCTGGACCCAGACCCCCAGCCTGAAGACTCTCCCAGGGATGCAGAGGGGGAGCAGGAGGAGACCCCTGACAGCCAATCAGCGGAGCTGGTGTGCCTTTCTCTCTCCCCCTCCCCCGTGCCCTCCCCGTGCCCGGACCAAGGCCTGGTCACCGCCACCCACAAGCCCCCTGTTCACTGCTACTGGAGCCTGGAGCTGCTGATCGCTGCTGCCTTCTGTACAGATGTGCCTCCGTTTCCCATGCTGCCCTGCAGCGCCCGGCCAGCCTGCGGGAGCCGGACCCAGCCCGCCCCCCACCACGGCATGGAGCTGCTGAGCGAGCTGGCCGACCTGGAGCTGCAGCAGCACCGCCGCGCCACCGGGGGCAGCCAGGGTAAGAGAGCACGGGAGCCTGGCATTTCAGCACCGCATTATGTATTAACGTGCACTTAGGAACACACTCAGATCTATTAGCACCAAACGCACTCTTCTCTTCAAGCGTATTCCCTCCTGTCCTCTGTCCGCTGAGACCCTCTCCTCCCTCTTCCCCGCCCCAGCCCTCTGGCCTAGCCTCTATCTCTTATCTCTCCTCCATGATCCCCCCCCCCCCCCCCCCCCCCCCCCCCCCCACCGGTCGCTCTGGCCCTCTGGTGGATCCTAACACCTCCCCAGAGAAGCTGCCACTAGTTTCTCTGCTTTCCTCTGTTAAAGGCACGTCTTCCTGAAAGACAGCTCTAATGATAGAGTGGCCTCCAGAGAGAGCAAGTGCGAAACAGAGAGAAAGAAACAGAGAGAGAGAGAAGAGAGGGGGGAGGTAGATAGAAAGAAAGGGAGGGGTGAGAGAGAGAAACGGAAAGAGAGGCAACATCAGGCCTTTACTGCCTCCCTGCCTGCTCTATCTCATCCTCAGGGAACGGTCTCTCTGCTTGTTTCTTTCTACCGCTACTGTTTGATCACACACACACATAGACACATCGTTTTTTTCCTCTTCTATTTTTACAAAACAGAAAAAAAAACATTGCAATTTGCCCCCTTCCCCCTGAACATAGAGTGTTACTGAAAGTTAGTGTGTAATCACAAAAGCAGTCAATGTTTTCAAGACCCTGGAGCTTTGCCTGCCTAATTAGACCCCATTGTTTTAAAGTGCCTTTAAAAGCTTCCCTGGTTTTCAAAGCATCGTTGTGTTGTGTTTTATCCTCCGCACACAAGAATGTTTTGTGTTTACCCGGCATCTTAATGCATTTAACCGGTCCCAAAAGATACTTCGATAAAAAGGATATCATCAACCGATTTGAGCAACAATGTTGGTGAAATCTGGAAGGTTTCAGGTCCTTTTCACTCCAAAAGTCGGTGTTGGAATAACAGTATTTGCGGAACATTTGCTAAGTGTGTGTCTAGTCACATCTGGCAGGGTGTGAGTGTTGGTTTTCAACACAGCCAGTTGTGCCCTCCATAACTAGGCCACATGGTCATATTTCGAAGCTTCTCTGGCACATTAGCGGGAGAGCAGAGCCAGCCTTGCGCCTAGGGGAAGATCGGGGGGAGAGGTAGTGGGATGGAGTGATGGAGGCGGAGAGGTGGAAAGGGCCTGAGTGATAAAGTGATAAAAAGCATAGGGAAGCGGAAGGGCGGAGGAGCCCAGAGAGTCGGGCCGAGGGTAGAGAGGGAGAGTAATGCTGTGGTAGAGAGAGAGTAATGCTGTGGTAGAGAGAGAGTAATGCTGTGGTAGAGAGGGAGAGTAATGCTGTGGTAGAGAGAGACTAATACTGTGGTAGAGAGAGAGTAATGCTGTGGTAGAGAGAGAGTAATGCTGTGGTAGAGAGAAACTAATACTGTGGTAGAGAGGGAGTAATACTGGAGTAGATAGAGAGTAATGCTGTGGTAGAGAAAGAGTAATACTGGAGTAGACAGAGAGTAATACTGTGGTAGAGAGTGAGTAATGCTGTGGTTGAGAGAGTAATGTTGGAGTAGAGCAATGCAGGTTTGGGGTTGGTGATGAAGGGGTGGGCAGAGGAAGGGAAGCCCGCGTCCAGATGGCCACTTTCCCAGCAGCATCTGTGTAGTCCTCTCTGACATGACCTCTGAGTGGGCCTGCTTTTCAACGGCTCGTATGAGCGGCACATGGAAACTGACACGCAGTAGACAAACTGCAAACGCACAAGGAACACACGTTCTGGTGTGAATCCCACCCAGACCACTCAAAAGACAGCCCCTCCCAACACGCACCCTCACACGCAGAAAAGACAGACGGACATATCTGAACATCTGTCAGTCACACACGTGCGCCAGACATGTCCAGATCAGTACTGACTTTGCTCTGGTGTTGCGTGTGACAGGGGAGGAGCTGTTGACCTTCGACCTGCAGAGTCTGGCCACCTTAGCGGCGGCCCGTGCCCTGGAGCTGAGCTCCCAGGAGGGCGCTGGTACGGGCGCTGGGCGCACCGGCCCTGCCCGCCGAACCCTCAACCTGCGCAGAAAATGCAGCTGGACCCCGCGCAACGAGCCGGTAAGACTACATCTACGGTGTCCCTCGCAGCTCACAAACCACGCGGGACAACCCATGGGCTGCGAAGAATGGAGCCTCTCCCTGTAGCTGTTGTAGAATCAGAGATTACGACTAACTCCATGAATGGTGCTGTGGTCTCCAGGCGTGCCCGGCGAAGGGTGGCATGGAGACAATGGACGGCCCAGAGCTGGCCATGCGGGTGAAGCTGGCGGAGATACAGCGGCGGTACAAAGAGAAGCAAAGGGAGCTGGCCAAGCTGCAGCGGAAGCATGACCACCAGTGAGCATGTCTTTCTTCACTCCCCCCCCCCCCCCCCCCACCCTCCCTCTGCCTCCCCAATTCTCCCTCCTCTTCCTTTCGCTGCCCTAATCGACAACCATGTTGCCTCCACCAGAAAAAGATTGGTGAAAACAAAACAAACACAAAGGGCAATGGCTTCCCTTTTCTTAAAGAGGAGTTATTGCTTATTAATGCCCAGCCTCACGTGTGTCCTTAAACATAGTGTGTGTGTGTGTGTGTGTGTACAGGAAAGAGGAAACCCCCCGCAGCCCAGCACGTCGAGGACCCGGGCGACCCAGGAAACGTAAATCCACCCCTGCCACCGGCCCCGTTTCCTCCTCAGACAGCCAAAGGAAAGTCAAGTAAGTGTCCTGCTGTTTACATCCTTGAGCTAGCCTGTTTCAGCATGGCCTAGCCTAGCTTAGCCCAGCTGATTCAAACCTAGCACGGCCTAGCCTGGCCTAGTCTACACTAGTCTTGTGGTCCCTGACCTAGCGTTGTGTAGACTGCTCTAGCCTAGCCTACGCTAGCCTAGCCTAGCCTACGCTAGGCTAGCGTAGCCTACGCTAGGCTAGCCCAGCCTGGCCGAGCCCGTGCTGCTGTTTCCTGGCAGGGGTCCAGTGTGATGCTGATAAGCCCCCCTATCACAGGCATCCAGGAGACTGGCTCTCAGGGCACAAACAGGAAATGGGAGAACTCTGCTGACCCCTTCAAGGAAGTCCACTTGAACCCAATCTTAACCTAATCAGCACTAGAACTGAATTGTATTACTGTGTGATCTGTGTCAGTGGTGCGTGTGTGCGCGAGTGCGCGTTTGTTCGACTCGTGCTTGTGCTTATTCCATGTGTGTTCGTCCTATCTCTGAGTGCCTCTTTGTGACTGTACGCCCCTGTGTGTTGGGTGTGTGTGCGTGTGTGCGTGCGTGCGTGTGTCTCAGTGAGTTTCCGCCCAGCTAATCCTAAGCCTGAATGGCATGACTGTGTGTGCAGGGCTGGGGGCCACTGGTGGGCTGCCGGTTGTGAGGGCTGGGGGTTGACAGGCGGAGGCTGTAATTAGAGTACTGTGAATTCTCCTGTAATCTGCCCCAGCACTAGGAATGTGACACAGGCCTGCCATTAAGCCACAGGGTCACCGGGGGTCGGGCAGGGGACCAGGTCAGCCACACAGGCCAAACTGTCACATAGACGGACTGACATCAAGAGATTCGGTGGCGACTTTGGTGTGTGCGTGCGAGTTCACGTGCATGTGTGTATGCGTGCATGCATGCATGCATCCTGTGGTCATGACAATGACTGCAGCTGTGTGCAACAGCTCGCTGGAGGTCTCCGGATTGAAGAGGCTGATGGGGGGTTTGTTGTCAATTTTCAATTAGTCCTGTCATCAGCGGCCATGCTCAGGCCTTGGAGGGGCTTAGTGCCCCTACCCCCCCCCCCATTCCCCCACTAACCCCCACTCCCAAATCTGGGCAGCAGTCCATAGTGTTCCCAGCTGTCCCACTGCGATGTCACCTCCACTCTCCTTCCGCCCGCATGCCCTTGCCCCCACGGCAGGCCAGCGCGGAGCGCGGCGCGGCCGGGCAGGGACGACGCTGATGTCATGTGACAGTGACACCCGAACGAAAGGGCGCCAGGCCAGAGCGCCACAGCGGAGTGGGGGCGGGGGTGGGGGTGGGGGGAGGAGCTCTAGCCGTGGTTCATTCTTCCAGCTTTACAGTCCACTATGGTCTGTCTAAACCTTCAGTCCACTATGGTCTGTCTAAACCTTCAGTCCACTATGGTCTGTCTAAACCATCAGTCTACTAGGTTCTGACTAAACCTTCAGTCCACTATGGTCTGTCTAAACCTTCAGTCCACTAGGGTCTGTCTAAACCTTCAGTCCATTAGGGTCTGTCTAAACCATTAGTCCACTAGGGTCTGTCTAAACCTTCAGTCCACTAGGGTCTGTGTAAACCATCAGTCCACTAAGGTCCATGTAAACCTTCAGTCCACTAAGGTCCATGTAAACCTTCAGTCCACTAGGATCTGTCTAAACTGTCAGTCCACTAGGGTCTGTGTAAACTGTCAGTCCACTAGGGTCTGTGTAAACTGTCAGTCCACTAGGGTCTGTGTAAACCTTCAGTCCACTAGGGTCTGTGTAAACTGTCAGTCCACTAGGGTCTGTGTAAACTGTCAGTCCACTAGGGTCTGTGTAAACAGTGTGCAGAGACAGCAGTCCTACATGGTCTCTGTGGAGGGACGGGCAATGACTGATGCTGTGGGATGAGGAGCATACAGGCTGAGTTAGATTGGCCCCATGTAGCTAATGCACATTGGGGGGTTATGTAAAATCATGTAGTGTACCTGTCACTCACTGTGGTAGACAAGCTGACGCTCGCAGCTTTGATGGGGGCCAGTGGGTCAGTGGGTAACAGCACAGCCCCCCCCCCCTCTCCCGCACCCCCAGCCCAGCCCGCCAGCAGGGACTGTCTGCGTGTGTGTCTGGGTGTCTGTGTGTCTGCGTATGTGTGTGTTCTAATACAGTAAGTGTGCGTGTGTGCTTACGTGTGTTAGGGTTTTCATCCATCTGTTTTCCCGGCTTGTGTTCATGGGTTGCTTCAGCGTGTCTGTGTGTACGCGCGTGTGTCTGTGTGTACGTGCGTGTCTGTGTGTACGTGCGTGTCTGTGTGTACGTGCGTGTCTGTGTGTACGTGCGTGTCTGTGTGTACGCGCCTGTGTCTGTGTGTACGTGCGTGTCTGTGTGTACGTGCGTGTCTGTGTGTACGTGCGTGCGTCTGAGTGTACGCGCGTTTCTGTGTGTACGTGCGTGTCTGTGTGTACGCGCCTGTGTCTGTGTGTACGCGCCTGTGTCTGTGTGTACGTGCGTGTCTGTGTGTACGTGCGTGCGTCTGAGTGTACGCGCGTTTCTGTGTGTGCGCGAGCGCGTGTCTGCGTGTACGTGCGTGCGTCTGCGTGTACGTGCGTGCGTCTGAGTGTACGCGCGTGTCTGCGTGTACGTGCGTGCGTCTGAGTGTACGCGCGTGTCTGTGTGTGGGCGAGCGCGTGTCTGCGTGTACGTGCGTGCGTCGCCGGTGTTGCATGTTTGATTCCTGTGGGCAGAAATGCGGGGCTGTACTTAGTGGCGAGGGGGGTTGGGGGGTGTTGGTAAAGGGCTGCTACGGAACAGCAGACCCTGCTAATCAATTCAGTTTAATTAGTCAGTGTGCGCTCCCCCCCCTCCTCCCCCCCCCAGAGGGGAGGGGCTCTGTCACATTGTGTTTGTCAGCGGCGCAGGGTGGCGGGGGTCGCCTCTCAGGGGCAGCTCACACTTCACAGCCACCTCTGCCACTCGCCTGTCAGTCACCAGGCAGACAGCCTCGCGTCATGTCTGGACCACGCCCCTCTGCCTCAGCCTCCCTCGCTCGCTCCATGCTGCTATTGCTGATGCACGCCGGCACACTTGAAGGAGGCATTCTCAGGCCGTACGCACACACACACACACGCACACACACAGTCACACAAACAGGACTTGAGCACACTCTGGGTCACAAACTACACAGCGTTCTGAGAACACACGCACACACACACACACACTAATTATGTTTGGTAAAGTCAGCTGTACAGTGAACCACTGAAGAACGTTGAAAGGATTGCCAGCGATCTGGTGCTCCGATTACGGTACCGCTCGCTCGCTGAATGTGACTGATGGCATTCTAAGGCCTATACACACAGTAGGAGAGGGGAAGTTAATCTTTTGTTTGAGTACGGCCTGGCTTGCATCTGTGTGGTCTGCGGGCAGCTTTCCAGGGGAAATTCAAGGGCATTTGGAGCAGGCTGTGATGCTGCACTCTGTAGGGGGATGAGCTACACTGATATGGAAATGCTGGTGGAGAGCTATGATATTCACAGAGAACAATGGAACTGCATACAAATGCAATGCCTTCAAACCATCCACTGGATCCTTCAAAGCTCTCTGTGCTCCGTGGGACAGGGGGGAGGGGGGAGTGGGGGGGGGACTCCCTTGATGAAGCATCCTGGCTTCTTATCCCACACTGCCCTCAAACGATCCCAGGTTTGCTGTTAGATCCCAATTTTTCAAGCGTGTGGTCGGAGGACTGGGCTTCTAGCTTGTTGTTTTTTTTTCCATTCCTGTTCATCAGAGGAAGAAAGGGGAGTTATTAGAACCCACAGAGAGGTGACTCAACCCCCTCTGATCTCTCTTCTTTCCCCCTCTCCTCTTTCATGCCTCCACTATTCTTTTTTAATGAATGCCTCTCCCTTGTTTTGACTGGCAGGTCTATAGGGGCGGGGCTCGCTCTGTCGCCGGAGGACCTGGAAGGGGGCGGGGACACTCAGAGGAGGAAGAAGAAGCTGTCCAATCGGGGCTTTGAGGGCCTCGGAGCAGCGCAGGTCAGGGTCCTCTCGTCCTCTTGTCTTTGTCCTCCATCCCCCTCTTTGTTTCTTTGTGTTTGATCCGTTTTTTGGTGTGTGTTTTTTTCAGTCACACACCGATTCTAATTAGGGTCTACCCTGGAGAGAGTCAAATCCTGGGCTCTCAATGTTCATCTCCTTTTCATTCTTCTGTTCGTTTGTTTCTCTCTGCGTGCTCTGTTTCTGTAGCGCTGCCCGGCCATGTCTGGGGATGTAACTCTCTTCCATCCCTCCCTCCCTCCCCTTTCTTTTTCTTTCTCCCGTCCTCCCTCTTACTACTTTTGCCTCTCTCCCTTTCCCCTGCTCTCTCTTTGCCCTCCTAGATCAAAGGACAGAGCTGCAGAAAGAGTAGTCTTCATGGCGTCCTCAGCTCTAAGCTGGCCAGTGACATGTCCCAGCTCAAGCAGAAGGGAAAGAGGACTTTGACGGGGCCAGGGCCCAGGGAGAAGGAGGCCTCTCCATCCCGCTCCGCCCCCAAGCATGGCCACAGGCAGGGCGTCCCCAAGGTGGAGTGCAGGAGAGAGTCTGGAGGTCAGAGTGACACAGGTAGATAATGTCAACAGCACCATTGTACTCCGGTCCGCCTCAGGGTCTGTTGATGCCAGCACATGCAGATCAGCTTGGCACAGAGTGATTCTTAGTTCTCAAATGGAGGAGGCGACCGCAGAACTTTGAGGCCTGCATGGAGCAAAAGTGTTCAGATGTTTAAAATTCAGACGAGCCCTTCTGTAGCGCTGTGTGGGCTCTTTTCTCCCACCAGCCAGTAGAGACCAGCTGGGATCAACACTCTAGTCCCAGCAGAAAGAAGAATCGTTGGTTTTGATGTGTTTTCGATCTAAACCTCTATCAAAAACGCCTCCTCGTTTCTCACTGTTGCAATTCAGTCGAGCGCGTCAGTGAATCCAAAAGCTCATCTATGAATATTACAACACGCCACCCTGCAAAATATCTTGTTTCACTCCTATGAATGTGGACTGCCGCAAGCCATGGCCCAGGTAGGAGAAGTGACTGTGCTCTCTCTTTCCCACCCTCCTTCCCAGTAGCTAGTGCAGACAGCGGTGGGGCCCAGGACGCCTGGACAGGATCCATGCTGATGATGCGGCGAGGGCGGAGGAAGAGCTCCGGGGCTCTGGCTCCGGGGTCTGCCAACCTGACACAACCCCGGGCCAGGGTCCTCCGAGGCAGGCAGCAGGAGGTGACGGAGGAGGGCGAGACGAGCCCTGCGGAGAGCGACTCATCTGATCAGGGTGAGCAGGGGGGGAGGGTCAGGGGTCAGGGGTCAACGTGGGGGGTTAGGGTTAGGGGGGGGGGTTTCCTGTTCTACCTCGCTCGTCGCCAGGCAGGTTAGGTACACTGCGAACAGGCACGCGACCATCCACCCGGTGTGGGATGAACCCATGATCTCTAGCTGATCTGAATTACCGCTCTATCGACCTGATTCGTCTTCCACTGCACACGAGACGAACTGGAATTCAATCATGGATCTAGTCCGATTGCATTGGCAGTTAACCCAGGAATTGAACAACAAACCATACACTCATCAACGTGCGGACGGCTGCCACTTGAGCCCTGCGTGAGTTTTGTTAATTTGTTAATTACTATGAAAGCGATCCCTGTCAGTGTTCAGAGGTGAGTGAGAAGGTGTTGATGAATGTCTCGTAAATGACAAGTGTGCGGGCGGCGCGCCGACACCCGACACCTCGACGCCAGGGCAGCGCCGGCTCGTCAGAGCGAGACGCGCGGCCGCAGCTGTGGACAGCTGCCTGTGAGAAGCTGTGACAGGCCCGGAGACAAGCAGGCTGCACCACAGAGCAGCCAGAGGCCACAGACACACTCACACACAGGCACACGCATTCGCACACACACACTCACTCACTCACTTACACGCACACGCTCTCACTCACACACATACACGCTCGCTCGCACGCACACTCACTCGCTCACTTACACGCACACGCTCTCACACACACACACCCAAACAGCCAATTTAACCGTGCACACACACACACACACACATGCCACAGGCACAAACACACTCTCACGCACACACAATCGTACACATTGACACTTACTTAGAGGAGAAATACTCCAGCCACACTTGTAAGGACTAGCATGGCCAATAAAACGCTCAGACAAAACACATCATATTTCATTTGAGTGAATGCTTATTTGCTCAACTACAGGAAGAAAAGCAGATAAGAAGGCGGTTTCAGAATGTCAGGGTGGAGAACACAAAGTTCTTCTCTGAGCTGTTACCAAAACGAGAACCTTCAATTGACTTAGAATGTTGAAAATTTGAATTTGAGCACAGAAAGAACTTCATGTTAATCGAGTGGGCTAACGTTATTCTGCTTCTGCTGTTTTTGGTTTTCTTCAGAAGAGGAGGATGAGGAAGGCAGTTATGACAGTGATGAAGCACAAGACATCAGAGTCCAACCCCCTAGAGACGTGTCGAGCTTGACTCTGACTGGTCCGTCTCCCTCCTCTGTTGTGAAGCTAGAAGCCAATCAGAAAGCCCGGAACAAGAAGGAGAGGCAGGAGCTGTACGGTACGAGACCAGCCTGAATATCCCACATGACACTGCCTACCACCTATCGCCATGGCTCAGATCTAAATCGCTTTGTGCGATTCCTCATTGGTTCCCATAGGTTCCCATAGTCTGTCTGGAGCAGAGGGGGATGTGAAAGTGAGGAAGAAGGCCCCCTGTAGGCTCAGCACGGGTACTGCAGCCAAGAAGCCCTCTGAGGACCAGGAGGGGGTGAAAAGAGGCCGTGGACCCCGGCTCCAAGAGCCCCGCTGGGGGAGTCTGGGCACCAGAGGCAGTCTCTACCGCAGGGGCATGGGCCTGGCCACCTTCCCCTCTACCAGTGAGCGGCTGAAGAGGGCCACACGCAAGAGCAGCATGCTAAGGGGCCCCATCAACAAGGTTAGCATGTCCAGGCAGAGGAGCTGTGGATCAGACATTAGTCATGTGACTGAAGCTATCAATTTTAGTGACAGTCAACTGGCATACGAGAATACCGTGTAGAGTTCACATGGAACCTTTTGCATTGTAATAGTATATTTCACAATTTTCCCTGGAATTGTCTCTAAAGACACAACAACCCTTCCCAGAAGCAGTAGCAGTTTCAACATGGCTGAGAAATGTCAGTACATGACAATATTAAAATGGTTATAACAGCCGCGATCTTACTCAATCCTCAACATTGCGTAACTTCTGATTGCTGCCAATTTCTCTATAGCCTTGCACTTGTTTGGATGATTCATAGCTCGAGATCTCTACATACACATACACACCCACACGCACACCCACATACCCACGCACGCAAAATTGTGCGCAAACTCACACTTGCACACACTCACATACACGCACTCTCATGCCCTTCATTCTATGCATCCTTAGAGGAGAAGTTGGTCAAGTGGAGGTGGAGCCGGGGGCGGGGTCCAATCGCCACACAGCCAGGAAACTGACCTCCGGGGTAGGAGGAGCCGAAACAAAGAGGTAACCAATCACCATCTCTCGATCAGTCAGCCCACTGTCCTCACCTTACACATGTAGATCCATCAAGATTTTATTTCTATAATTCCTAGATATGACACCTTGAGGTTCACCACTCGAGATATTTCTGAAATGCACTTAGCACATTTGACTTTCCCGCCCCCTGCTGACAAGGAGGTGGTGGGGTGGTGAGGGGGTGTGCGATGGAGAAGGGGGGGGGGGATGTGGATAACACCTTCTGCTGCAGATAAGTGAAACGATGTCAGAGAAAGCTGGCTACCTCTGGGGACCATTTACATGCACTGAGAAGCCTTGTCCTGTTACTATGCACTCTGTCAGCTGCATGCTAACTACCATCTCTGCCTTCTGCTCCTGTCTCTCTCTACATCCTCCTCTCCTTGGTGTGTGTCCCCTCTCTCTCCCTGGTACCTCTCTACCTCCTCTCTCTCTCTCTCCCTCTCCCCTGTGGTCCCTCCAGCCTAAGGGGCGAGCAGTGAGCCGGTTGCTGGAGAGCTTTGCGGCAGATGAGGGTTTCCAGTTGGATGAGGACAGCAGCTTCTCGGAGGGGGATGACGACAGCAACCTCCCGTTCAACTCGAAGGGCAGTCAAGGTGAGGCGTCCGGCACCAGCAAGACTCTCCCCCTAGAAGCTCTCCACGGTGATTCCACCAACACGTACTGCACAGTGCGGAGATGTTGAATCGTTTGTGTTGCCGAAGTCGTGGAGGAGATTCACTGACGACGTCATGGAGTAGCCGATCAAATCGAATAGGCCAATAGGGGATTCATGAGCAAAAGCTGATCTGGTTGATTTGTCTGTCTGTCTGCCTGTCTGTCTGTCTGCCTGCCTGTCTGTCTGTCTGTCTGCCTGTTTGTCGTGGCCAGCTCCCAGCTGCGTTCTGACTAAAGAGATCCTGACAGAGGGCTTGAAGGTGCTGATATCCAAGGAGGACGAACTGCTCTACGCTGCCCGCGTCCACACACTGGAGCTGCCTGACATGTATGTAGATATGGATGTGGATATGGATGTGTTTGTGGATATGGATCTGTATGTGGATGTGTATATGGATGTGGACGTCTATGCGGATGTGGATGTGGCTATGGATGTGTATGTGGATGTGTATGTGGATATGGATATGGATGTGGCTATGGATGTATATCTGGATATGGATCTGGGTATGGATGTGGATGTGGATATGGATCTGCATGTGGATGTGTATGTGGATATGGATCTGCATGTGGATATAGATGTGGATATGGATGTGGATGTGAATATGGATGTGGATGTATGTGACATGCCTAGCATGCATGACATTACATGACCCTACACATATATAGACAGGAACACACACACATATATACACATGAACACACATACACCGGAACACTCTCTCTCTGTCTGTCCGTTTGTCTGTCTATCCCTCTCATCATCCCATCTCCTTTCTACTCATTCTCTCTTACATTACAGTCCCTTTGCACCCAGCTCGATCGTAGCAGAATACACACAGACACATGCACGCGCGCGCGGCTGTAAACAGCCTATCTCTGTTCTTCTGTTCTCCAGCTACAGCATTGTTATCGACGGGGAGCGAGGAAACCGCCCCAGAATCTACTCCCTGGAGCAGCTGCTGCAGGAGGCGGTGAGCTGCCTCTAACCTCCCTGACCTTTACCCTACCGCTCCTCTCTTCCCTCCCCCTTCATTTCCTCCTCTTCTTCCCCTCCCTCTTCTCTCCTCTCCTCTTCCCGACACCTTCCTTTCCTTTTTCCTCCCACCGTTGTCTGACTCCTTCTCAGTCCACGGGTCCGGCCCACTAAACCTCCTAAATGAATATGAACAGATGGGTAGCGCGGTCTCTGTGTTTGCCTGTGTGTGTGTGTGTGTGTGTGTGTACGCATAAGCACATGTTCGATTGTGTGTGTGTATGCGTGTGCATGTGTGTGTGTGTAAAGCCATCATCTGCGTGGGGATAATCCTTCTCACACCTGGATCCATTCATGTTTTTGTGTCTTAATGGGAGATGACGTGGCCTTTTCTTTTAACCAGCGCACGCTGTCCATACTGATAGAGCTAGCTAGAGGCTGGTGCTGCACAGCCACTGAGATGCCTGTTTAAGCATGTATGAGTGGGATAGAGGGGCCGAGAGAAGCTTCCTGCTAGAGCTACCTAGAGGCTAGAGCTATCTAGAGGCTAGGGCTAAGGCTAGAGCTAACTAGAGGCTAGAGCTAAGGCGAGAGCTAGCAAGAGGCAAAAGCTACACAGCGACAGAGGCACTGCACCATGCTGGAGTGCTAGGCTGACAACGCGCTAGACCAGCCTAATCATGCATGCTACAAACCTCCCGTTAGATGATATTCTCCTCAGAAACCAGGCTTAGCGTTTAAAAAAAAAGTAAATCTACGTCCACCACAAATGGGTGAGAGTGTGTGTTTGCCTTATGTAATTCTCGCAGAGCTCCATGTTAAGCTAACATTACAGTTTATCTAAGCCATCAGTGAAATGGGGCCCTAATTACACAGTGTAAAACCGCAGCAGTGCATTCTTGGCCGGCGTTCATTTGCGTTGCGCTAACCTGCGCCCGCAACTTCCCTCTCCCCGCTCGTCCTGGAGGAATGCTCCTCAGTGTTTACAGTTGACTCCTGACTTCTGCCCTACTATCTGACGGCATCCTGGCGTAGGCCACGCCTCCGCGGCCTGCGAGGTCACCCCCCCAGACGGGGCGCTCGCTTGGCCTGGAGAGCCGTAAACAATGTGACATGCCGTCACGGCACAGACAGGAAGCTGTGAACACAGCCACGTCTCCTGCTCGGAGGATAAAGGAGACTAGGCTAAAGGACAGGAAGGAAGAGGTGGCACAGGACTGTGTTGTAAGCGCTGATCCCAGAACAGTCCATAGGGAGAGACGGAGGGGAAAGTGGAGCAAAATTGGCTTGGCTCAGCTGATCCGAGCACTGCTTAGGTCCCCTAGTACGCTGCGCGGCAGAGTCGCTAGGGCAAAGGCACACGGTGCATGAGGAAACAACTTGTTGCTTTAGATCCTCCTGTCCTCATGTCAGGTCTCCCTCCCTCTCTCTTCTACTCTCTCTCTCTGTCTGTCTCCTTTCCCCATCTTCCTGCCCCCCTCCTCCTCTCAATGTAGCCCTGGGCTACCTGAGAGGCAGCAAGCCAGCGTGCACCTCTCCTCAGCTGCCTCTCTCGCTGTAGAGGACCTGCCTACCAGTCCAGCATAGACCCATGTTTCTGTTCTGATGGCCTGGGTTCATCTTCATGCTGTCCCCTGTCATGTGTCCTCTCTGACTGTGCAGGTTCTGCTTCCTCTCCGCTCGCACGTTTCCCAACCCTCCTGCCTGTTGCGCAGTGATCCTGGCAGCTGGACCGAGTTGTGTAAACGGTCTTCAAATAGCAGCTGGCTTTAATTACGCCATACTTCCACTTTCCAGTCTTTCGCCGTATCCAGGAGCCATTTATTTACCTCTGACACCAGTACACCCCCGCCTACACACACACACACACACACACACACACACACACACACCCACAAGCAATCACACACGCGCATACATCTCTCTCTCTCCCACTCACTCTCCCACCGTTTCTCTCTCTATCTTTCACACACACCCACACATGCGCGCACACTCGCTCCCTTTCACACGCGTCTGCCCATCCACACCCACACCTCATCCGTCAAAGAGTCCCTCTCCATGGCAACAGTAAATTAAAACAACCTGAAAGGGCCCCCCTGTGAGTGGCGGATGCTGGCCCTGCCTGCATTGTTGGGAGGAGGAATCTGGCAACCCGCAATCACAGGCCCCCTATTCAAGCCCTCTTTAGTATTACTCAGCAAGTCAGGATTTACTGCATCATGGCTTCCGCTCCTTTCAGCTCTGACTGGCACATTGGCATGAGATAAGTGCCGCTTGGAGACGAGGCACGGTGACTGGCCATACACACTGTGTGTGCGAGTGTGCGTTTGGTGTCTGTGTTTGTGTGTAGGTGCGCGTGTGGTTTTGTGTGCGCTCGCGTGCGCGTGGATGGTCTGTAATGAATCTTAACTCGGCGGCGGCTTGACTTGCAGGTTTTGGATTTGCGTCCGGAGTCGGAGGCCCTGCTGACTGAAGGGACCAGGGTGTGTGCCTACTGGAGCGAGCGCTCGCGCTGCCTCTACCCAGGCAACGTGCGCCGGAGCGGGGCAGCGGAGGACGGGAAGCAAGGGGGTGTCATGGTGGAGTTTGACGATGGAGACAGGGGGAGGATTGTCCTGTCCAACATCCGTCTCCTCCCCCCTGGCTACCAGATCCAGTGTGAGTGTCACTCCCGCGGTGATCACCACAGAACACCTCTTGTGTGTTGGAACTAGCCCGTTCCTTCATTCTGGTTTAGACTGACGAACACGCCGTCTGTTGCACGTTCACACACACTGACTGTACATCCTAAAGTGACTGTTTGCCTCCCCCCTCCCCCCTCCAGGTGCTGAGCCGTCCCCTGCTCTGGTCTCCAGCTCCCAGGCAACCAGGAGGGGCTCCAGTCTGGAACAGGCCCCCCTCAGAGAGAGACACCCAGACAGGCAATACAGCTTAGACTCCAACAAGACCCAAGATGAGAGAAGAAGACCGGGTGAGAGACCACAAATGAGCCCCCTGCAACATTCATTCATCATTCATCAAAGAAAGAACCATTCATAAATAAAGCATATTATTGGTAGCAGCGGAACATGTATCGTGTTGAATGTGTATCACTTGACAGCCTAGTGACTGGATCTCTTTCTGTGTTTTTGTGGTGTGTTAGGGAGGCCCAAAGGTTCTGGCAAAAAGAAGCAGACTGACAACAGCAGCAAGAGCCCCGCCCCCCAGCTCAGCTGGCCCGCAGTGGCTATGCCCAAAAAGAGGGTCTCTGACAATCTTTTCCAGTTCAACGGGAGCCCCAGGAAGACCCAGAGAGGCCGGGAGGCCCACCTGTTCCCCCAGCCCCCGGCCCAGCAGGCCCAGCCCCAGGCCCCGCCCTCCACCCCAGCCAAGGGCCTGTTCAGCAGCAGCTCCTTCGAGGTGGACTCCTTCAGCAGCATCGCTAATGGCTACTCCTCCTTCTGCAGCACCCAGCCCTCCAGCCTGGCCCTGGGATCTAGGGGAACCTCCTACGGCCAGAGGCGCCGGCAGGAGGAGATGGGAATGCCCCGCAGCAGGAAGACCGGGCAGGAGTTCCTGGTCAAACTGGATCACGAGGGAGTGACCTCTCCTAAGACCAAGAGCAGCAAGGCACTGCTGTTGCTGGGCGGATCAGGGTTTGGCTCGAAAGGTGTCGGTGGTGGGGGGCTCCCCAGGCCAGAGGCCTACTCCCACCCTGTCCTGCTGGTGAAGGACAACAGGAAGGAGGGTGCATCCAGGGCGGATCTCCTTCTGAAGGGGGCTCCTCCCCAGAGGAAGCCCTCCCCCTCCTTGGCTCTGGGAGAGTTTGGAGAGCTGGGCCTCAGCTGCCACCGGGACTGCCACAGCTCCTACTCAGACCTAGACGACGAGGAAGAGGAGGAGGAAGAGGAGAGGAGGTCTGCGCTGGCCGCAGCCTCTGGAGGCCTGAGGACGGCTGGCCGCTTCCTCTCCCGCCTCTCTGTCTCCTCCTCCTCGTCCGGCTCCTCCAGCTCCTCCTCCTCTGGCTCGCTGTCCAGCTCAAGCCTCTGCTCCTCGGACAACGACTCCTCCTACAGCTCAGAGGACGAGGAGAGCTCCACCCTGCTGCTGCAGAGCTGCCTGACCTCCCACCGCTCTCTCCTGCAGGCCCCAGAGCCCCCCTCCCCCAACACCACCTCTCCCTCTGGGGCCCACCATCATGCCTTCGTGGCCAAGGCAGTGGCCGTGTCTAGCGCCAAGGGAGGGCCTGCGGACCACTGCCTCAAGCAGCTGAAGAGGAAGGAGTGCACCAGCTCCTCCTCCAAACCCTCCAGGGAGCTGGTAAAGAGGCAGAGGCTGATGTCGGACGATGGCCCAGGTCCTAGGCCCAAAATAGCGTCCTTCCTGGCGGGGAGACAGCTATGGAGGTGGTCAGGAAATCCTACCCAGGTACACTCTTCAGTACATGACCCAAGCCTTCCATACATGGCATGATATCGTTAACTGAAATCATGTGGTTTAGCAATCCCGGTGTGCCCAGTGAGTATCAAAAAACCCAGCCTGAGGGAATATACTGTAGGGTCATTGTTCTAACTGAACATACACGGTTCTCCACAGAGGCGGGGTCTGAAGGGCAAGGCCAGGAAGCTGTTCTACAAGGCCATTGTGCGGGGCCGGGACACAGTGAGGGTGGGCGATTGCGCCGTCTTCCTGTCAGCCGGGCGCCCCCACCTGCCCTACGTCGGCCGCATCGAGAGCTTCTGGGAGTCCTGGACCTCCAGCATGGTGGTCAAAGTGAAGTGGTTCTACCACCCCGAGGAGACCAAACTGGGCAAGAGGCACCGCGATGGCAAGGTAAGGCCGGGACAACTTAGCAGTTAGCATACATATACCATATACAGCATACATATAACATGCATGGCTTAGATACGCAGCACGACAGACTGGAACAGCCTTGGAAGTTATTTTTAATCTGGCTTCAAAGTGCAGTGAATGAAGATATTCTTTCCTGCCGATTCCCCAGCATGCGTTGTACCAGTCGTGCCACGAGGATGAGAATGATGTCCAGACAATCTCCCATAAGTGCCAGGTGGTGAGTCTTGAGGAATATGAGCGTGTGGCCCGCGGCCAGAGGCCTGCTGCCCCCCCCCAGGACCTCTACTACCTGGCTGGGACCTATGACCCCACCAGCGGACAGCTGCTCACTGCCGAGGGCCTGTCCATCCTCTGCTGAGCACACTACTGAAGAAGCCGTCTACGGGACAGCCGTGGAAGGATGACAGGTGACCGTGGACGACAGGACCCCTGGCAAGTCAGAATGGGTTTGTCCGCACCAGACAGACCGCAGCAGGGCTGTCCCTGGCCCCTCACGCTGGAGTTTGTCCTGGGTGTGGGTCAGCGGAGACAGGGATGGGGGGTCCACTGCCGTGAACCCCCTTGAGACAAATGATCTGGGTCCACGAGGCGCAGAAAAAGGTCAATGACGTCAGACTTCATTTCCATTGGTCCAGCTCCTCTCCACAGTGTCATCCGTTGGATTGTCAAAGGTTTGCAGCACACGCCTGAACCCCCCATGGTAATGCCACCAAAGGAGAGCTGGGAGAGGGTTTTGGATTGGATTACTTTAAAGTTCCCATGAGGCCTGTGGGTTGTTCCAGACCAAGCCTGGCATGGCTGTTGCTGAGTGAGCACCCGTGAGGTAGTGGATTCCTCCCCAGACCTCATCATGATTCCAGGGATGTTTGAAAATATGTATAAAATGTGCATAAAGGTGATGTATGTAAATATTTTGCATTTTTCCAAATCAAGCCATACACTTCAGTACCTCTTACCTGTCTTAATGGTTCAGGTGTATATTGTACAGGTCAATTATCTGTTTTATTGTCGTATTGTCTATATGTATATAAAAGCTATTTTATATAGAAGTATATTGTATATATGAAAGGTATCTTTCCATGTTTTTCGATTGATTTATTTTTCTATGAGTGTTGAATACGTTGTCGTTATTGTTGTTTTCCTTTGGGAAGATGAGCTGAAGATGTAAACGTTGCACTGCACATGCCCTGCTGAAACAGACAGGAGGACAGACAGACAGACAGAGCACAGAGGTAAAGAGGAAACAGAGACAGGAGATAACACTCTTTCTCAGAGAAAGGGGTTATCCTGTAAAAAAAAAACATAGGTCAAGTGGCTAATATTTTGTTAATTGTCCTGTCAACTTGCGCATCGGTTTTATAACACCTTTTATTTATGTCCTTTTGAGTTGTTCATCGCTACATCGCAGATCCAACTGGATTGCAATCACGGGTTACAAAAGAATTCATATTTAACAAGTTGGAAAGGAATTCTAACACTATTTTGTTTGCGTAGTGAGTGAGCGTCCTGGCATCCCTATAGTTACGCCATAACACGGTCTAATCTCCACAGGAATCTGTTCTAAACAAGTCTGGGTTTGCAAAGGAGCTTGCGTCGATGAACTTTACCTAAGTGCGTAGTCGACGAAAACGAACAGACCTGTAGAAAACCAAAGTGTGTATAAGATCTTTATCTCTTTATCTCAAGCACCTGTGTTATAATCGAACCTGAGATCGCTAGGAACTCGCTAATCAAACTGTTGCTCATTCCTACTTTATATTCATCGTTGGCTTTGCATTGTGACAATGGTTTCTTGCACATGTACCTGCAGCTTTGTAAAGTGCTAATGACGGGGTCACCACCCGGTCCGTCCTGTCCTACCACTGTATCAACAACCTGAGAGTTTGGTCAGTACGGTAGAGAGGAGACATGTTGTGTTTTTAGCTCTGCTCTACAGCAGCTGTGGTGGACAATCAGAATCATGAAGCAATGGACTGGCTGGTTTATCAGGCTCACTCAATCAACAACAAAAAAAAGTTTTTTTTTAGTGCGTTTATTTTTCGTGCCAAATGCATCTTGTACGTCTCCGTCTTCATTATTTGATATGCAATCCTGACTGTATTCCATGTTTGCAAAGTTTTTATTTGCTCATCACATTTATTTGAATTTTATTTATTGTCGATTTTGCTGTTTGCTCAACACGCCAAGAGCGCTTTATTAGAATGTGATTTTTCTTCTTTTTTTTTCTTGGTGTGACGCCTGATTTGAATTTCTTAATAAAGTTGGGCCGAGTAGAGGCCTCTTAGTGAAGAGAATAAAGCAACACTGGATACCCACGTCCAAAACTAGCTCTGAATGCCTTGTGTTGTTCTGCTGTGGCCATCACAGCTCACTGTATCTGCCGTGACATGCAAGGAGTTTTCATAAGGTGAGAAACACACCTGTTCACTACTTAAAAGAGTTTTGCCTATCTCAAAATCGAAGCATCAAATTTGCGTGTGTGCGTTTGCGTGTATGTTTGTGAGTGGGAGTGTTTTTTTGTGATTACGAATGTGCCATGGTTTGAAACGTGTAAAACACTTGAAAGCCTCTATAAAGGCTACAGCCCTGCTCTAAGAGAGAAGTTAGGCTTCGTAGGGGTACTGTGATTTATAGATTAGATCTATTTCGGTCATGTCAGTGTTGTTGAATTGCACAATAAAATATGTTTTAATGTGCACAGGACCCATTAGCTCCAAAGACAGAAATACTTCAAAGCTAATAGGTGTCAGTTAGTCAGGTTACAGGTGCAATACTGCTTAAAAATACTTCACAGTTTGGACGTTTATGGATAAAAAGGTGTGTTTCAGAGACTCCTTGGCCACAAGGCATGAAAATTAAGGAAATTCTGCTGCACTGGCCAAAGTGGAGAACATTCCAGTGAAGTGGCTCCCATGTGCCGTCACAAAGACACATGTCATGTACAGTATCTGACAGTACATTCCTTGTATGTTCATTGATTAGGCCACAGAAAGTGATGTAGGGTGAATGTAGGAATGGCTTGCTGTATTCCAGCTTAGTTTTCACTTACCATCATTTTACAATATGAGGGACTATTGATTATGGCGAAAATATTTGTCAAATGCACCTAAATTAAAGATGTTTTCAACCCACTGGTTTTGTAAATATCAAAATGTTTTACGACCAAGTATAAAGATGATTCATGAAGATGTTAAGTGTTTTTATTTAATCGATTTCCCTCGTTTGTTAATGTTGTAAAGACCTGTACATGTGTAAAGTACATTTTTGTTTTAAGGGTATTCATTTTACTAAAAATGCTTAAATGATCAATCTGTAAAAGTGTTTTAGTATTGAGATTTTTTAATGGATGGATTATGAATAAATATCAGACTTTAAACCTGCGGATTTTATTGCCAATTTATGTTGTTTTAAAAATTACGAAGAGTCGCCCGTCATCAGAAGAGCTCCATCATTTGTAGACTGTTCTAGACATTTCTAACTACGAACGTCAATCCAGAATCGATGATGCGTAGATAGAGTTAGGAGGGCGCCCTCTAGTGGATACTGCAAAGCCCTGCATCCTTCTAGTTCATCTGCTTTTGTCTGAGCATGTCAATGTTTCTGTTTCAGTTTGTTACCGCACTAAACATCCATGGGATTCCTAAACTAACCATGCAGAAACTGACTGAGCGGAATGCCCATGTCTCCGGATTCATGGTACTGAACCCACTTCTCCCTCCACACCGCACATAATTTATCTGTGTGTTTCTGGAAGCTTAACTGCTTCACAATGGCGATCTCCGTAACCAGCGATAACCAGTTTGATAACCCCACTGGCATTGCTGCAGGGAGTCACAATATGGGTCAGTGACCTTTCTTGACAGGCCCAGGGGGGGTTTTGTCCTATGTTGCACGCCAGCCTCTCCCCCAGAGCTCAGACAGGGGCTAATGGGTGCATCAGTCATCTTCAACAGCAGCCCAGCGACCAGCAAACACAAACATTCCTGTTTACTGCTACACACTCTATGCATGTTGACCGTCACTTCAGCACCTTGTCCAAGCCACCGCCCGTCCTGCCTCGCCCATCTGTGTGTGTGTGCGTGGTGTGTATGTGGGTGTGTGTGTGTGTGTGTGTGTGTGTGAACATAAAGCTGTAGCAGACCTTCACTCCTCTCAGCGTCAGCTGCTTAGTATCTGCGTCTCTGGACTCCTCTCCTCCTCTGTTCTCCTGTCTCCTCCTCTCTTCTTCCCTTCACGTCTCTCTCCTTCCCTTCACGTCTCTCTCCTTCCCTTTACGTCTCTCTCCTTCCCTGCTCCTTTTCCGACTGTAAACAGACCCAGCAAGGCCCAGTGCATCAAGGAGGAATGCTGCCCTGCACAAATATCTACACCTCATAAATGTCACGCCCCTTGTCTGACCCTGTCTGGCCCTTGACTGGTATGGGGGGCTGTGCAAGAGACAGATGGGCCAGGGCTGGGGCGGGGTGGGGGGTGGGGTGTAGGGGAAGGTACAGCACGCGTGAGTTGGTGTCTCAACGAGAACCTGACGACAGCAGCGCAAAGAGGCACTGATACGGGCTCTCTCTCTCGACAACAATCTGCTCAGTCAGAAGAAACTCGGGGGCGCGAGTAACTGAAAGTGTGTTTGGTCGTGTCTGTGTCTTTGTGTCTGAATGTGCGGTCGAGGAAGGGCGGTGTGGGAGGGGGCATTGTCTGTGAGAACGAGGATGTAATGGAGATTGACCTGTAAACAAGTAGAAAACATGCCAGATTATCTGTGTATTCTTATTGTTATTTCGTCAACACTGTGTAAACACAAGGGCGAGCTGCTTCACACAAGCATGTGAGCACCATATGTAGAGTAGAGAGACAGTAATCCCATGTAATGCTGTGAAAAGCTCTTCTAGCATGGCTGATACAGAATCTTTACAAGCCACTGGTAATGAGCAACAGAGAAATGGATTAGGGGGTGCCATGGCTGGATCCAGGCTGGGGCAGGCGAAGCAGCTCTCTCATACAGTCGATGAATGAAGTGTGTGTTGGTGCAGTGTGTCCTTGCTCGCACCGAAACATGTAAGAACATATCACTGAGAATTCTGCACACTTGCATGAACGCACACATAAATATTTGGTTGCTATACCTGCTCACTCTTCTTAACCTTACCCTTAAACTTCATAACATGTTAACCTTGAATCTATTGCTCTGCAGAAGACCCGTAGAGCCCATACACACTTATCTCTCACCGCTATGTAGTGTCAAGGTTTTAAGATGAATGAGTGAATGGACAAAAAGACAAGAGGAAGATGACACGTAAGGAAACAGTTGCAACCTTCCTGGATGGATGACACATAGATGACGGTCGACTCTCCTCCCTTAGCTTGGCTGCAAGCGGGAATGTCTATGGGTTCCAACATGACAAATCCATTGCTTTTATCTGCTCCTATGAATTATTTCGTAATTCATTAATAGGTATACAGATAATCCATAGCCATATACTGCATCAAGTTATAAATGCCCTGACATATACATGTCAGGGCTCTGAGACGATCGACTCCGTAGCTGACGGTAGACAATGGCTTCTCCTCCATGGCAGTCCGGCTGGTGACTGTCTCCCCTGGCTATCCTGTAAGGGGTCCCCAAGGCCACTGAGGTGCTCCAGGGGCCTCTCTGGAAGCCTGCTGGTCAAAGTTGCTTGGTGATCATGAGAAATTAAAGGACGTTCTTTATGACGTGTCTGTGGGCGCTATTCTGGGGTCAGCTCTCCTGCGGGATGCTAAGGAGGGGGGGGGTAAACGGACCCCCTCCTGCCCTTTCCACCTCCCTGAACCTGGGATTGATCAGGCCTACTCAGATGACCCCCTGCGTCTCTGTCAGCAGGTTACTACATGACCGGGCCTCACTAAAGGGCCCCTATGGAACAGCTCCATAACCTGTCATCTGCACAACATCTACCAGCCCCGGATCGGCAGCAAACAACAATGGCAGGAAAAGTTACAGCCTCCCATAAAAGAGGCCAGTCGCCCTCTCACACTGTCCCCATGTGGAAGTGTGGGACAGCTGGAACCGCCGCCACACCTCATAAATAATGAGCTGAGGACTGGGGCAGGGAGAAGAGGACTTCTGAACTGGCCAGCAAACCTGGGCCAATTAGCGGCAAGCTCCCTCACAATCAAACGTGTTTTCACATCAGCTCCAATTAAAGGAGGCTGTGGAAGCTCCTCCTATACGCTCCGGTAAAGGTCCTTAGGAGGACTGCGAACAGCACCATCGGTTTTCCTGCGAAAGGTCAACTGCTAATGGACAGGAGTTACACAAACCTGCAGACACAAGACTGACAAACCTGGCGAGCGATCTATCATGAGAATTGAAAAAGGTGACCAGAGACCGAGAACAGTCGTAACTGTGGTAACGTCTGACAAGACGGTGGAGATGTAGATGCTATTTCAGTTCAGTGTCTACCTAATGTCCTTCTCGCCTCTCCTGCCATGTTGGGCATCGCTGTGTGGACAGGATTGTCGTCTCCGCTCCTGATTCCTCTGGGCGAGTCCTCTCTCTCCACTGTGTGCGTTGCTCTCCTCATCCCTGCATCCTTCCATCCCTCCCTTGCTCTATCGCAGCCCTGTTTACACAGCTCTTCTCCTCTATTTACTCTCCTCCCCAGAGCTCCTGCGCTCAGGCACAGAGTGCCCCGAACAGCTGTTCAGCTAAGAGCAAGCGGGCGTTCCACTCACAACGCTCTGCGACACCGGGCTGGCGTGACAGCGTCCCCCACGCCGGGCTGCGATAACTGCCTGCTCACGCGGGCGACGGCTGCTGCTGCGTTGCGGAGCCGCTCGCGCACGCTCTGCTGTCGGCCCTGACAGGGCGCTATCTGGGCAGTGCTGGGTCAAAAGCAACGTAGCAGCTCCCCAACGTCATCTCTCAATCGTCTCCAGACAAACGAGCTCGGTTCAGCTAGAGGTCTTTCGTTCCCCTTCATTCCTTCCCGTTCTAGAACGTGTCTTCTGGAGTGTGGACTCTCTTGCTCTGGTTTTTTGGGTTGGGTTTGGAAACGAGGTTGATGTTTTAAACCACCTATCGCTGTGCAGGAGTATCTGCTGACCAAACTCCAGAACTTTCCAAACAACAGATTCAGGAGCAGCTGTCCTCTTCTACCTACTTTCCTTCCAACACCCCGCTGTGGAGAGACTCACTAACTGTCACACCATCTCTAACTGACGGACGCAAGCCTCTGTGTACAGTATAGAGCAGATCTCCCATAGACTATTTTTACCTCCTCCAGCTAACTTCCTGCTGGTGGGCACAGCTGCTGCTGAGTCAGGAGAGAGGAAACCTGGAGAAAGGCCACCGAGATGGGCCATGCTCCCAGCGGACCGCTCCTGCCCTGGCCGCCACAGGGACAGGAGACACTCCATTCATCACCATACAATGGACACTGCCTGGGGGCATGAGAACATGGGCCTGTTTGTGCACCAGTGTGTGTGTGTCTAGTGTGTCTGCGTGTGTGTCTCTAGTGTGTCTGTGTGTGTCTTGTGTCTCTAGTGTGTGCGTGTGCGTGCGTGTGTGTGTGTGCAAGAGAGAGAGAGAGAGAGAGCGAGAGAGAGAGAGAGAGAGAGAGAGAGAGAGAGAGAGAGAGAGAGAGAGAGAGCAATAAATTCTAATTCCACACGTCCATACTATGTTTTCACACCTCAGTTCGACAAGGCAATTGCAGAATTGTTACACATAGGTATCCACTTAATGTGATTCTATGTAGGCAATGACCTGACTTGATTGGTGCAAACAGCACCATCGCTACTTGCTGCTCCCATGGTAAAGGCACAGCAATATATTTCAAGGACGGAATTATCGAAATTATTCTTTACAGTTCGCATGACTGCAAGTAATGAAAGGTCTCTAACTGTCACACCAAATATCATGATTCACAATCGTATTATACATGTGTGTTCTTTATTTTTCAAACTTTTTTCCAGATTAGATGACCCCTCCCCCTTTTCCTTGTTTCTGCTCCTTCCCACTAGTCTTCTCCCAACTCTGATTGTGGATCATTTCAGTTTAACACTTGACAGGATAAGACCTTTCAGAGTCACATGAAATGACGAGCTGATAAGACTGGGCAGGCAGGCGTGAGAGCGTCCTGTAGACGCAGAAGATCTGGACCGCACCTGTCCAACGTGTACGCACTCTCCAGACTCTCAGACCAGGCCAGCATTGGCACTATGTGCGTTATGAAACCTTGGAAAAATGCACACAGACACGCAAACACTTGTGAAGTCAACAAATCATTTTGTTCCATCAACCCCTTACAAACCAGCAAACACACTCTTGAACAGGGTATCTATTGGCCCAGTGTTCTGCTCGGTGACGTGAGCGTGTGTAAAAGTGCCAGTCATGTCAGGCTATAAAAGCCGGTGCCCAGCTGCCAAGCCCCCCAGCCCTGTCTACCAGAACCCCCTTAAACACATCCTCGCCTCCTTCACTGTTTATATTCAGCATTTTAAAAATATACTATCTGCTTAGATACTACAGTTATTCGCTCTGACTGGCACCCTTATATCTTATCAGCGCTGGGGCCCCTGGGCAACAAAGAGCCGCTTTGATCAGCCATTTTTGAAACATCTTTCATTTTCTTCAAACAAATCCGTGGGGGTCGTTATGTGAAAGTCAACGCACCAAAATGCACCTGATGGTGCAGAAAATGGACGACAAGCACTTTGCAGTTCCTTTGCAGACAAGTGAAGTGGAAAGCTATGGGCAGTGTATATATACGTGTATACATGCTGGACCTGTGTGCTATAAATATATATGTGCATATATCCACTTTCCACTTCACCTCTTGTTCTTTCAAAAACTGTAAAGTAGTCGACTATAATATGAGACACACCAGTATACATGGTCAGATACATATAAATGCAGTATTGACTGTACATATACACACACTGTATATATACAGTATATACATATTTTCAATATCAGTCTGATATAATTGTTGCGCATTTGCTCAAATTCGAATGCATGAAATAAATGTATTTTAAACTATGATATCATCCTAACAAGATGATATCTCTTGGGGTATGTTCCGCTTTTCAGTTTAATATCAGTGTACATGGCCTCTACAAATACCTCAAGACCCATGTTGTCCCAGCACGAGATGACAATGTTCCAAAGAGCTTCTGTTTGATGCCACAGAATGCTTGGCTTTCTCTGTCTCCAAGTCCCCTGTTAACGGTGTTCTCAGACTTCAGTAACCTCCTTTATTTACGAACAGCATGTGTGTGTGGCTGTGTGTAGGTGTGTGTGTATGTGTGGCTGTGTATAGCTGTGTATGTGTGTCTGTGTATGCAAATGTAATAAAGAAACAAAGATGTACTGTACATGGCACCAATGTGCCAGAAGTCAGCTGAATGTGAGCCCAGATAGCCATCCTGCTCCCGTCTTCCCTGAATCAGCCCAGTATTTGAGTGTGTTACAACTGTGATTAGACACAGCGGTGAGTGTCCACCGCTTGCTAGCCCCAGCCTTTTCACCACGCGGAGAAAGGGAAAGAACGAGCCACGAAAGAAGCACAAGGGAGCGAGAGAAACTTGGAGAGACAAAGAGGGAGGGATGGAGAGACGGAGAGAAAGATATAGAAATGTAGAAAATGAAGCATAAATGGACCATTTGGGCTGTCAGAGGCACACAGAGAGAACCCACCTGAGGGCTGTCTCATGCCCTGTTGGTGTCTCCATGGAGACGGCGCTCCTTAGCGGGGTTTCTCTCCAGACTGACAGCAGTCCATGCTGGAGCAGTATTGATTTTCAGACTATTTCTGCTCTCTTGGTCAGATCAGTGGACAAAGCAAGCCTGTGGTCAGCTCCAATTCCATCTGATGTGGAGAGAAATGTTATTCGTAGACCAGGTGACTAGAAAGCTATTCAACGCGTGGGAGTTCTAGTCCCCTTTGGTTACATTTCTAATTCATTTCCAAGGTTAAGCATCGCAAGATGCTCAAGGTTCTGAACGGAGCAAATATTTTCTTAACTGTTAGGTGTCTCGAAAGCCACTGGCCTTGAATGCATTTAATCGTTTTGTTTTGCTTCAGTCCACCAACCAACAGGGCTTGGACATGGGATCTCTGCCAAGGTCCAAACCCCCAAAATATATCTGGTGAGCATGTTGTAGCGAAAGTGGATCCGAGCCATGAGGACATCTCTTTCAGCCGTCTCAGTTCTCTCTCTCTCCTCCGTTCTCCTCCACTCTCCTCCACGGAGAGTGCGGCTTGAAGACTGGCTATACCTGCGGTGTGTATCCACCAGTATCAACTTGCAGGCGACAATCCGTACACAAGTTACAGGATGTTTTATCGTGTGATGAAAGCAGCAGTTGCAGATGCAGTGCTGATTTACTGGGGTTGGGTTTCTCAACGGCAGAAAGCTCTTAACCTTTTAATGGTCACTGGCTACCTGCGGTTTGACAGCTCTTTGGTCATTGCGCTACATACAGAACACATTCATACTCGTATTGTGCATGCAAACACGCGCTAACGCATGATCAGCCAGTCACTGGCTCGCTCACCAATCTGTACTGAAGGTTTTTTGGTAAGAGACAGTCCCTGTCTAAAGCTCAGTGCCAATCTGCTCATGACAATTTACTCCCTGAACCACCAGCACCCACTAGAGACCAGGACCCTACAGTGAATCTTTCTCTACCCTCTGGATAACTGTCTCTGTCTCCGCCTCTCTATTCTGTCGCTCTCTTCCTCTTTCTCTCTGTCTCTCGCTGACAAACACACACAAACACACTTGTTCGTCTTACAAGAAGTTGTACAAGCGATGGGTGCCCAAGGAAACACAATCTCGATGCAACACAAAGCGTACTTTATCACTGGGCCCGTTGGGACACACATGGAATGGTTAGCGCTGCGTACCCCATGCAACCTTCATCTGCAAGAAGAAATGTCACAAATACAGCTTGTACCTTCGCTTCCTGTTCCTTTCTGTTCTGCCCATGTCACAGCTGGATAAACAGGTCATTGTTTGTAGAGTCAGTAAACACGCACACAAGTAAACAGACAACAAACACACAACCCCATGTGCACATGCAGGTGCATGATGCACACACAGTCATGCACACTCGCTCACAAACAAACAGTTCCAACTCCGAGCTCCATTTTCAAACTGAACGTCAAATCCACATCCGCGATTCCCTCTCTGCTAATCCAGGAGCGATGATGGGATCGCTGGTGTCTTCTAGGGCAGCCAGAATCGAATCAAAAACAGACTGAATAATCAACAAAATGGCCTTTATCTGAAGAAGAATGGACCCCAAATGCAAATAAATTAGGACAGAGTGGGCAAGGAGAGTGTGGATGTTGTCCTACTACAAGCAGAAGCCAAGTCATTGTGACTGGATGCCAGATGAGAAGATGCCAAAGCACTCGCCACTGTAAACTGTTTACAGACAGGGAGGGGGGTGTGGGGGGTGTGAGGGGGGTGGTGTGCGTGTGTGTGTGTGGGGAGGGGGGGTTGGGGGACATAACTAGAGACAGCAGAAGGAAGACCTGGTGCTGTTTAATGATCACTGCCTCGACGACCAGATTGCGTTTTGAGTGTGCGCGCGCTTGTGCGCGTCGACGATATCTGCGTGATAGAGGAGGAAGCCGTGTTCATGTACGAAGACGTGGGATAGGCCACCGCTTTGCACAGCAGCCATCGAGAGGGACCCCCCCTCCAAATGTTGGCCCCTCCCCTTCCCATTCCCTGTCCCTCGTCCCCCCACCTCTGTGTGGTAGATCGTCCCACCCCTCACCACCTGGAATGACTTCACAGACCTCCCAGCAGTAGTGCCACCGGGACACTGAGTGTTCTCAGCTTGAGCTACGGCCTTCGTCTCAGCTTCATCCCCAGACTAGATTTAGTTTCCGTGGTCGCATGGGGTTCAGAAGAATCCCACACGTCACCTGTCCTCTCCCACCCTGGTTCCCACACCATCTCCAGAATGTGAGCATTGCTAACAGTTGTTCCAGAGACACTAAACAAACAGATGTCTGTGACCCCCTAAAAGTAATCCTGGTCATGTCTGGAGCCTTGGAAGCAGCATGGGGGTGGTAATATAGCGGAGCACTGGGCCACAGAGTATTTATTCACTTGTGTGTAAATCATTTCTGTTAGCGTCACTGCGTGTGGGAATGCCGTTAAAGTCATGTAGGAGAAGTGCAGCGTGAGGCATGGCTGGCTGGCTCCAGGAGCATGGCTGCACACAGGAACCTCTGAACAGGACGACCAAGGTACAGACAGGCATGTGTCTGGCCACACACACAGACACAGGAAAACACACACCACACACACACACAAAAACATCTACACAGACACACACCTGCCATTGCAATTCACACGGTCATTCCCCTTACATGAAAGAGACAGGCCTCTGTCAGGGCAGGACACACATTAGCCTTCAAGTCGAAGCCAAAGAGCAGAGGATGACATTAACATCAGGCCTGTCCCCTCCAGGCTGGCCTGCCTGCCTGCCTGTCTGCCTGCCTGCTTGCCTGCCTGCCTGTATCTCTGCCTGCCTGCCAGCCTGTCTACTTGTCTGTCTGCCTTCTTGTCTGTTTACCTGTCAGTATCAAACCTACAAACATAATATACAAACACTCAGTGGAAGCCAATGAAATTGCTCTCCAGCCAATCATGTCATTAGTGAGTCCCCCTCCCCTGCTACAGTCTTTAATAAGCTAAACGTGTTTGATGTTTTTTTAAAATACATCGTTCAGAGGTGTTTTAGTCCAAATATTGTCTTGTTCCCGACATCATAACCTAAAATAGATTTCCATTCCATGCCCCATTCCTATCTTCAGAGGGCAGAGCTAGGGGGGGGGGAGGATGGGGTTAGCATGTTGGCTTACACTAAAAACAAATGACAGTTTGCAAAACAAATGTGGCATTACAACTTGGCAAGAAAAGGCTGACATTTACCAAGGCTCATTTATATGTCTGCCTGCATGTTTAGCTTCTTGGCTAACCCCCATAACTACAGGTAGCACATGAGGGAAGGAGAGAGGGAGGGAGATGGGTGCATGGGAGCATAAGGGGGAGAGGGGGTTCTCATGTGAAGCAGGGAGCAAAGGAGGGAGGGAGGGATAGATTGAGTGAGTGGGGCCGGAATAGGTGGTACAGCAGAGTGCAGTGAGCCTGTCCAAGTGTGTGGGAGGGTCGTCATGTAGATGAATGAACACCTGGATTAGCAGGACCAGAGAATACAGCCAAGACAGCCGTGTCCTATTAAGTGGCAATGACAGCAACAGCTTTTGTCTGCACCTGAGGGACGGGGGGACTTTCCAGACGCACACAAATCCCATCTAGAACCGCCCGCAGTCTCCCAGTCTACCAGAGTCCTGGGGCACTGTGGGCCCTCAGCAGGTCTTGGGAAGGGAACGTTACGTTGCGTCTGTAACGGGAACGTCTCAGTGGTTTTGCTGACTCTGATGCCGGAGCGATGCATCATTCATGAAATGATTCACAACTAGGATCTGTGTCGTTGTGTTGTTTCATCCTCTGGGATTAGGTGACTGGAGGTCTCTGTGCGCTCGCTAAAGGAGTTCTGACTTCGGTGTTAAACACCACAACCCGAACAAGTCGGGCTTCTGTTCCTTTAAATGGAGCCCTGTGTGCTTGGCAGCCTAATGGATGCAGTCTGAAGGTGTTAATGGATGGCAACCTGAAAAATGGTCTTATCTGAAAAGGTCCAGGACAGTTATAAATGAAATAATCGCACAGAGCGCATTACTCTGCGTTTCTGGCCCTGGGGGAGGACTTCAACGCGCTATTTGATCCGTGTGTGGTTTGTGTGCGCCTGCGTGCATGTGTGTGGGTACGTGAGAACGTGCGTGTTTGGGGGGGGTTTGTCCGTGCGTGGCTGTCTCTCGTTGTTGGACTCCTCCCACCATACTTCACTCTCTTTCTGTGGGAGCTAACAGCCAGAGTTCTTTTTTATTCCTGCTGACTCGCTTTCAAGCAGAAACCTCAGAGGGGGGACATTGCGCAAAGGAGGGAGAGAGTGCAAAAGAAAGAGAGATAGGTAGAAAGAGAGAGAGAGAGAGAGAGAGAGAGAGAGTAAACGCGAGAAAAAAGGAGACAAAGAAATGATTGCGAGACAAAGGAGTCATTCGGTACCCCACTTGGGCAAGGCCGAGAGTATTATTCCTGACACCCACATTTGCTATTATCCACTATGCTCCACCCAAAGTGCTCAGTCTCCCCTGTGGGAGGCAGTGATAGAGAGAAGAAAGGCACTGGCCTCATTAGTTCATTAATACTCATCTGGCAGAAGCATTCTGCTTCCCTAACCTCAGAGTGAAGCAGAGTCAACTATTTGAAATCAAGATGCTCTCTCTCTCTCTCACACGAGGACACACACACATTCTCTCTCTCTGTGTTTCTCTTTCACTGTCTTTTTTTCTCTTTCACTGGCTGCTCCCAATTCTGGCTCTCTCTCTCCCTCCCTCTCTGTATGCCTTTTTCCTTGTAAATTGTAAATTGTCAACGATCTGTAAACTGTTTTATCCATCCCTCAAATTATACTCAATGACTGAACATTTTTATATCACTGTTGATGTCATGGATGCTGCCCTTGGATGGGTTTATCATTTCCAAGTGGAAGATCGTATTCAATTACATCAGCACATGATTGGTACAGATATCTAAAGTTGAAACACAGTAGATCATTCTAATTCACTAACCTCTTACCTAATCTTCGGAGTAAATTGAATTATTGATCAATAAATGCACCAAATTGTAAATGATCTCATATTCCACCGGGCTAAAGACACACAAATTCCCTTGTAGTCGACAGCTTGGGGTAGGTTGAGATACACTGCTACATGCATTATTGTATGATAGAAAATACATATATCCTCAACATAACTGATGGAAATAACATTGTATGAACATAGATCACACCTTATAATAAGAAATGCTAAAGATTGAAATAGAAATTGTAAATCAAGCATACAATGCATATATCAATTCACAGACAACACTGCAATCTAGTGAAACTTTCAGGAACTGAAAGGGCAGGTCGACCGCTCAATACATTGACACGTTTTTCAGAAAGAGCTCAAATTAATGAATGAGTGAAATAGAATAGAATGAGGTTCTGGGATGTTGGTGTTGAGGTGTTATCATGAAAAATCATTTGAACTCCAGCAAGGAGAAGAAGTCCTGAAATCCTGGCAGTTTGGTGAATGTTGGACTATCCTGTATGTTTTGCATGGACATTTTTCCGAATATTTGAGACTCATAACCATAGTGGAAAGTACAATTTTTAAGCATAAAGACAATTTCATGATAGTTGCCTGAATCAAAGATTTGTCCTGGTTGCTTTATGCATGGCAACACTGCCCCTTAGTGGAACAAAGCTATAAATGCATTTTGCATGTTCTCACAGGTCACAGGTCATGCGCCTTACCATTAAACCTACTCTAACATAATCTTCCAGTACAAAACATATTGTAAAAGCCACAGTGGCCCCAGCGAACGACAAAAAAGTGATTACTGCCTTAAAAAGACTGGTTAAATTAGTTCCAATTTCCACAATCAAAATTGACCTATGCAAGGAGTCTCTGGCAAAACGCTTTAATACTTCGTTTTTCCAGTAAAAGCTCCTTGTACTTGTATTTATGGTACACTGGCAAAAAAACCCTCAAACAAACCCACAAAAATGTGAGACACAGTAGAGGGCCAACAGCCATACCTGCTGAGAAGATGGGCAGGTTCACACAGGTGCAGAGGTGGATTACAAGTGTGAGTAAGCAGTCTATTATTAGATGCAGGAACTCTCTGTACCGCTTCTATCACAACACCCAAGTCCCATGGTGCCTGAACTCTGAAACACGGTATCAACTCAACATGGCTTGACAAGAATATTTGTCAGCCATCAGCAGAATAAATGAATATCCTGGCTCACGAAGGACTTTCTGTTTCTGAAAGCCATCATGTTGAAGGTCAGTTCAGGGCCAGGTCAAGTTGGCCGTCACGCCAACACAGCCCCTTCATTACCACAGTGCAAGTCCCTTAAGCTTCACCTGGACGTCGGACCGAATAAACTGACAGATCCTATTCCAGAGAGAACAACATGCGTTACCTGCTTTGTGACTAGATGAATAAACTCTCAAACGAGGGAAGAACGTGTGACTTGAGAGACCGCGATGGAAACGAGCCGGCCTGCGTTAAGGGCGGGAGGGCGGAGGCTCCTCCACGTTCCTCCTGTGGGGTGACAGGCTCATGTACTCAAGCAGCACGACAGGTGAGCTAAAGAGCCTAAATGCCAGCTGACAGCTGTAACAAGATTGACATAGAGGGTCAGATAGTAGTAGTGGATGACACTCTTAGGAAAGAACAATGTATGTGTGATGTGGTGGGAAGTATTACTGACCTGTGACCTGAGGAGGGTTGTCCAGGGTTGTTCACCTTGTGCCCTGTGTCAGAATCTTGTAGATGATTGTGATTTCTGTAAAAACCTACTTATTAAGAATGCTCAGCCACTGCTAAAAGTGCTTATTAATGTTATATACTGCCACACTCACACACACGGACACACACAAAACACACACTTAATTCTACACACACCTACCTTGATGAAGCTGTTAGGTGTATCTAGGAACTTTTTTTCATACATGACTTCCTATTTAGGAAGGAAGAGGAGGGGATATGGTTGGTGGTTTCCTCGGTTTGGTGGACCCTGGTTTTTGGTCTCTGATCATGGGTATGTGGACAGAGGAGAAAGCTGTGGACAGGAGTGAAAGACAAAGGCTCTATTGAGTTTTGGGAAGAGCATGAGTTGAATTTGAGGTCAATGAGGATTTCCTGAAGGGAAGCAAATGGATTTGTTTATAGTCAAACTTTTTAGGAGTGGAAATTTGTATGTTTTTACACAGATATTTTACTGTGGGAGTTGTTTTTTTTTTTTACCTTGAAGGGAGTCCTATTGGTATGTGATTCCTATTGCTGCTGAATCCGAGCAACATCTGTGAACAACTTAGTGCCTGCTAAACAACCCAACCAAAACAAAGTCTGTTAAAAAGTGTGTGAAAAAGTATGAGAAAGACTTGATGAGATTCCAATCTGATCTGGTCTTTGATACATACGCAAATGCCTATTTAAGGTAGAACACTTCTTTGAAAAGGCGAGAGAGACTGAGAGGTAAGGAGACAGAGAAAGAGAGAAAGAAAAAAAGAGAGAGGGAGAGAGAGAGAGAGAGAGAGAGAGAGAGAGAGAGAGAGAAGAGCACCTTTTCTCCATGGATGTTTTTTAATTAGGCTTTGCCTGGCCAGCAGATGAGGGCAGGATAATCCTCTAGTTGGATGGGCTGGCCAGTAGATGCAGGCGCAGTGGGGGCTGTGGAGTGGGGAAGCGAAAGGGACAGAGATGTTTGTCTGTCGGTGTGATAGACTGTGTGAGATATCATGCAGGTATAGGAGGGGAAATTAAGGGGGTCAAAAAAGTAAGCCTGTGGAACCACAAAGGTGACAAGTTGAGCAGGTTTAAACGAGAGAGAGAGATAGAGAGAGAGAGAGAGAGAGAGAGAGAGAGAGAGAGAGAGAGAGAGAGAGAGAGAGAGAGGGAAAGAAAGAAAGAGAGAGGTTGGGTCACTGCATTGGTATGTGACGTCAGCAGCTTGTTGGATTGAGATGCTGTGTCCTGCTGATTTTAATCCCAACTGATTAACGAACAGAGAGCAAGCGCCTGTGCAAGCCCTCTGGGGAAGAGAGAGAGAGAGAGAGAGAGAGAGAGAGAGAGAGAAGGGAGGGAGAGAGAGAGAGAGCAGTAACAGAGAGAACCTGACCATTCAATGTCGGGAGAGCACTTGGAGGGGGCCATTTTGAACTAAAGCAAAGGAAGTGGGAGAGAAATTGGAAACTTTGCTCTTTTTGTACTTTATGCACACTTCCCCCCTTTACCCTCCCCCTTGCTCGTCTTAAGACCTGTTCTCTCCGTGTGCTGCTGCGTGGACGGATCAACAATGCCCACAAACGGAATAAACAAAGCCCTAAAGCTGCAGTTTGGCCTCATCAACCACGAGAGCCGTTACTTAACAGCCGAGGCCTTTGGCTTCAAAGTGAATGCCTCTGCCTCCAGCATGAAAAAGAAGCAGATCTGGATGCTGGAGCAGGAGGACCAGGATGGCCAGGTGGTCTTCCTGCGGAGCCACCTGGGCCGCTACCTGGCCTCTGACAAGGATGGCAAGGTCAGCTGCGGCGCGGAGAAGCCCGACACCGACTGCCGCTTCCTGATCGTGGCCCAGTCGGACGGGCGCTGGGCCTTCCAGTCGGAGCCCTACATGCGCTACTTCGGAGGCTCGGCTGACTACCTCTCCTGCTTCGCCCAGGCCATCGGAGAGCCGGAGCTGTGGGCGGTCCACCTCGCCCTCCACCCCCAGGCTAGCCTGCTCAGCGTAGCCCGCAAGCGCTACGCCCACCTGTCGGCCTCGGAGGGCGAGATCTCCGTGGACAGTAACATCCCCTGGGGGGTGGACTCCCTGGTCACCCTGGTCTACACGGAGGGCAAGTACAGCCTGAAGACGTGCGACAGTCGCTTCCTCAGCAACGACGGCAAGCTGGTGAAGGAGAACACCCCCAGCACGGCGTTCACCCTAGAGCTCAAGTCTGGCAAGCTGGCGTTCAAAGACTGCGATGGGAAATACCTGACCCCCATGGGCCCCACTGGCACGCTGCGCTCAGGACGCTGCTCCAAGCCCGGCAAGGATGAGCTGTTCGACCTCGAAGAGAGTCATCCACAAGTACTTTTCCAGGCTGCCAACAAAAGATTTGTCTCCGTCAAGCAAGGTAATCAGCCTATACCTCTGAGAGGATGACCACGTGTTTAGTGCATTACCGGCCTTCGGCAAGAAAAAAAGATTTGTTTTCACAAAATTGCTTTACAAGAGGTGTTGTAAATCTTTCGTTTAAATGTGTAAGACTGTATAGTCCACATGGGAAGGTGTTGGCTCTCATTGTGGGCCATAATTACAGGAAAATTGCTCTGCCACTCGCAAAGCTTCACACATGGTTGAAGAGACTGCCTATAATGTATGTGCTGGAATTGCACTCCGGAAAGGCTTTTCGTCACCATGCTATATTAAAGGTATCTTCGAATCTGTCAGTGCAGGAGAAGAGCAGAGTAAAAGAGATGTCACTGTCATATAAGTCACATTGCTTGATTGTCCGTGCTGAACGGCCAAATGAGATACCAGAAAGGGAGGGAACAGCAAGTGCGGGCTTCCATATGAAAACAGAACGTTTAACTGTTTTGGATTGTTATTTAATGCCTTGCTGTATTGAAGAAGCAAGTTTACAATTCTATTGCATTCTATTGAGTTTGTAAGAAGTCAGTTTTGCACTCCAACCAACGGTTGAGAGCAGTGCAAGAACATGCTGGACTTTTCAGCGCCCGACTATTTAGTGGTGCTTAAATGATACATTTGCCACCCAGCTGTGATGAGCATACCATCAACAAATGTCCACCAAAAATGGAAACTCCTACAGTAGTGTCAATATCTTTGTCACCGAAAGTGACATTATGGGTTGAAACTGCAGCACTCAACACAGCAATCAGATGAACCATAAAAAGTCCAGAATTGATCCACATGAACAGTTGAGGCACAACACCCCTGTAGACTTGAGAGGGATCCATGGTTACGCCCCGTGATCCAATGAGTGGTTGAGAGCTGCCTGTAAGGGGTAATTGTGGTAATGGGCTTTGTCATTTTCACTGTGTGCAAATTGAAGATTAAGACATGGACAGATGACTCCTATAACGCACATCGTGTTTCCGAATGACCAGCGACCAGAACCAGGACTGATGCTATTGTTAGATTGATACAGGTCGCTCCCAGATCTTATACTTGGAGTGAGAGTCGACTTGTTTTTTTCTGAAACAAGTGCTTGTAATGAGGTTCCTCCATCGGGTGTCTAGCAGCTTGCGGTCCATTAGGCCGTACAGACAGCGTTAGGCTGGTTATAATGGGAGCTGCGTCCAGACAGATCAGTTACCATGTCCAAAGTCAGTTCTGAGGATGGACTTGGGACTTGGCAGACATGGTTGAGCAGGAGGTAAAAACGGGTGAAAAGGGAAGAGGAGCCATAACAACAACAATGGAAGCTTGTTTTAAGCAGGTTTCATTATAGTGCAACGTCGACGCTTATTTAGAGAGGACCAATATTTTATGACCTGTTTGATATAATACTGGTTCACAACGTCCTTGGCAAAATAAGTTACTTTAGGCTATCAGCATGTCAATACATTTATATAGCTGTAATTATATACTAACAGGGCAAAGTCACTTTGATTGCATTTCTCCTTAAGCACTAAACTGGCAGCTCCTGCACCCTAAATGGTCTTGAACTACTGCATTAAACTAAAATGAGTCCAATGTTATCCAGGCCGAACGCAACTCAAGAGAATGCTTGATATTTGCATATTGCTTGAAGTAAAATGACCCTCATGTCACATTGAAAACTATTTGCCTATGATGCTCCAACCTGACAACACAGCCCACACAACATGCCCTGTCTGAACCGGGTGATGTGAGGAGGATTTCGCCCGCAACTTCAGATCCAACGCATTTCTTTTTCCTTCTTCGGGAACCAGGCACACAACAAAAGCTGCTTAGTGGGCCCTGTGGTGAAGATTTGCATTTCACCACAGATGGAATGACTGCTCGGGAAGAAGCAGGATGGTTGGGTGTGTGGGATTAGGGTGGTAACAGGCTTAAGAGAAAGGTTGAGGGATATTTCTGTGGCATCTAAATTGAACCACAGCTAGCAGACAAGTGGCGGTCTACTGTAAGGGTCGTGTGTTGGCGCTAATTCAGTTGAGCGGACAGACACTGGGGGGTTTTACGCGGGGTCATGGAGGGGATGTAGGCAGGCCTGCAGCTGCTGTAGCTGTTGGATAAGCAGAGAGGAGCTTGTTGCTTCCAAGGCTGTTAGTCTTCGGGGGATATTTACCAGGAGAAATCTTGTGTTTCAGGTACTTCAGTTACTTCCGAACAGTGTGAAATTATGTGAAACAGGATGTAAACTCCAACAGGGGTACTTATGGAGGAGTCACACAAAAGGTTTCTCACGCTTTCATCAGGTATAGGTTAGGAAAGGAACACAAAGAGGTCGACGACACACTGAAGTCCAACCTGCAGCTTGTCATATGACTCAAAAGCACTACGAAGGTGCTGACGAACCAGATGGTTAAACTATTATGGCAAATGGCTTTGTAAATGGCATGCTTTGCAGAAACACAACCGATATTGGAAAAATGGAGTCTCAAATTTGTATTCAGCTGCCTTGCAAAAGGTTTCTCCAAAGTTCTCCAGTCCTTCAGTCTGTTTTGTGGGAAGGTTCCCCAGCAACAGCTCCACATAGACCATTTAATGCTGTTACACAATCTGAGGCTGGGGGATGGGCACGTGTTCACAAGTGGACCTGACACACTTACAGGTGACATTTCTCTCATTCATCAGATGCTCCTATTCGAAACAATATACAGTATACACAATGCAGCATGTGTGAGGGTAGGAGATATTCATGGGCTGAAGGTGCACTATTCTAACAGGGTTTCAGTGGTTCGTTTCAAGGTACCGGGGACTTTCAATGAACGAGCACTTCATTTACAAGCAACTTATATAGTCCCAATAAGCAACTTATACAGTCACAATATGACGCAGCATGTGACATATCACGTGTCCGGCCAGCTGTAGTCTCTGATCTGTATGGCTCTGTCAGAGCACATGCCTCAGTGTGTCCAGGTCTCTGCTCCAACAGGAGGGTTTGTCAGAGAGATCAAGCGGCAGGATACGGCAGAAGGGCAAGTGACGGGCTCGTCTGCCCAGCAGGAGGCACACCAACGCTGTGCCAAGGTCACTCCACGCCACCTTGAGGCATCAATACCTAACAGAGATATGGAGGACATGTATCACTTCAAAATACCAATACAACACACAGTATAATGCGATACAGCACACAATATAACACAATACAGCACACAATATAACACAATGCAGCACACAATATAACTCAATACAGCACACAATATAACACAATACAGCACACAATATAACACAATGCAGCACACAATATAACTCAATACAGGACACAATATAACGTAATCGAGAACAATTAAAGAGGGGAGATGCAGCTGATTCAAGACACATATCATACTATACAGGAGTGATGTTCACTTTGTAAAAATCATATTCTTTCATAATTGATTTGAATATACATTCAAATGAACAGACTGATTCTGATGGACATTTCCTATAACTATATATATATATATA
>BROE01000018.1:7337136-7406630 GCA_036571765.1 Plecoglossus altivelis | reverse complement strand
TATAATTATATAATTATATAATTATATATAAGTATTATATATAATATAATTTATATAATATATATATATATATATATATATATATATATAATTCCTCAGCTATATTTGTGTACTTCTCTCTATGAAGCAATGCAGTACCACTTTTAGCAGCACTGCAGAGTGAAGGTGTTCTGCGTTCACAGAACCGGATGGTGGGCTCAGGTCTGATCCTGTGGTGAAGCGACGCTGTACAATGTAACTATAGGGGATGGTTGACAGGTTCATAATTAGATGTCACATTTTCACCATGTTCACATTTCTCTTTAGATGCTTAGTGGTGTAAATGGCTTAGAAAAAGAGATGGTGTCTTTATACCGGTTCAATAATGGTGCAATAATTGGAAGTGTCTGCCTTTTTCTTCCCTTTTGTCGACCAGGGGTGAGTATCTCTGCCAACCAGGACGTAGAGACAGACATGGAGACGTTCCAGATGGAGATTGACAAGGAGAGTAAGAAGTGTATGTTCCGGACCAACGGAGGCACTTATTGGACACTGGTGTCTCACGGCGGGATACAGTCCACAGCGACAGAAGTGTAAGAATGTGCTATTCAGTTCCTGGTAATGGAGTTCAGGTGCTTGTGTTAATGAAGCTTCTGACCCCTGCCTGCCCTTCTCACATCCCCCTACAGGGAAGCCAACACCATGTTTGACATTGAGTGGCTTGGCCGGAGAGTGGCTCTCAAGGCCAGCAACGGGAAGTATGTCTGCACCAAAAAGAACGGGCAGCTTTCAGCAGTCAGCGATTCCGTAGGTGAGAGCTTTGATCTTCATCTTTGATATCCATGCTTAGTCCCCGCCGATCCTTTATTGGCTAAGATTAGTGTGTTTTTCTCGCCCCGGATACTGAACTAAATATACTCGGATGATCATGAGCTGTTCAGTCACCTCAGAATAAATTGACTGAAATTGCCATGAAATGCATCGAATGATTGTCAGGGATCATTAGGATAGATCTCCAGGTCGCTGCTGGAGATGAGACGTTGAAGCCAGATGTCTGTGTTGCAGGTGATGATGAGTTGTTCCTGATGAAACTCATCAATCGCCCTATGTTGATCCTTCGAGGAGAGAACGGATTCGTATGTCACCACAAGAACTCCAACACGCTAGACTCGAATCGTTCCGTCTACGACATTTTCTCATTGCTTTTCAGCGACGGAGCCTATCACATAAAAAGTCAGTGCGGGTCTGTCTATGACAACCTTCTGTGTCACTGTGTGCATGTGTGTCCCATCATTGATCAATTTACCCTCGGTAAAATACATTTCTCTTCCCTCACTTCAACTGATGGCTGTGCCCCTGTCCACAGGCGTGGGTGGGAAGTTCTGGTACGTCTCCAGCAGTGGGCTTGTGTGCTCCGATGGAGACAAGCCTGAAGACTTCTACATGGAGTTCCTGGAACACGGGCGTGTGGGCATCAAGGGTAAGAACGGGAAGTACCTGCGTGGGGACCAGGGAGGCACCCTGAAGAGTGATGCAGCCAACTTTGACAGCTCCTCCCTCTGGGAATACTGAGCCCCCTGGGAGAGCTTGGGGTCGCAGGAGCATGGAGGAGGAGGAGGAGGAGGAGGAGGAAGAAGAGAGAGGGTGGACCTGCATCTACTCATGTCACGCTCATCACAGACACATAGACTGACCAGAATGGGGCAGACCTTCACCACTGTTTGTATGTCAGGGGAGCTGCATGGTGACCTTCTTGTTTTCTATGGAGAGAAAGTGAAAAATGTTAGGAAGTGATTTGTTTATGTGTGTTTTCTTTCCTTTTTCCCCCCCAAAAACCTAATGTCTGTGTTATTTTCCAAGTGACATTGCCAACATCATGATATATACAACAACGTCTTTAAATTGAGGCACACATTGTACAACCAATACAAATGCATTACAGACGGTTCCTATGGCTAATAAATACCCTGTATTCTGACGCTCATTAGCATTCTGGGTAAGGCACCTCCACACTCAGCCAGAGGCCGGATCTCTAATGAGACGCTGAGGAAAACTTTTGCACCCACTGAGTGCCGTCCTAAACTCCCACAAGACACACCATGGCATTTGCCTCCATCAGCTGCATATGATAACCTTTGTAGATGATGGTATAATACATCTAACTAATCTAATGTGAAACTGTACAGTTGTACTGGGACACCTTTACATGGAGGTCATGTCTGGTTAGAGAAGGCAGGTGCTGAGAAGGAGAGCATTTTCTCTGTTATTTCGAATTGCTTACTTTGAAGTTGGCACATTGTCTACGTAAACGGTGTGCTCTAAGTGGAATAGTCCTTTCTGCGATACCCAATACAGTGCAAATACTTGCACAGTCGATACACTTATAAAAGACCACATGCATGTATGACTAGTCAGATTAATTAGAAGTGATGTTAACATGAGGGAATGGCAGAAGACCAAAGTATTCAGTGAAGTTCTTTACATTACATACAAGTCTGCTATGTAGTCACCTCTGGCAAAGACATCTGTGAGCAAAACCGTAAGCATTTTGGTCCAGTTAGCAAGACTTGGATTAAGCCTAGTCCTAAAGTAAGATAATAATTTGAAAACTCCATTGAAAAACCTTCTTAGTCTTGTCAAAGATAGGCTTATCCATGCCCGGGAAACTGATCCTGTGTCAGGATAGAAGTCTGGTCACATGCTTCAGTTCTTAGCACGAAAACTCATCCGTTTTTTTTTCTAAAGTTCTGTCTAGAGGCCGTACACTGATATCCTCTCTCCCCATATACTGTAGCCTAAGACGCTCTTTTTCTCTGAGCCCCGCCTTTCGACATCCAACCTGCCCCTTTTCAAATAAAGACATCTATGCACCTGAGATCAGCGGAATAGCATCAGCGGTTACTTTGCTTTGCTTTCGCTTCGGTTAGAAATTGCATCCTCCAGATGATAAAAGCCATGTCGCTTTCATCATCAAACTCATCTTCTCATATTTGATGCAATGAGCAGGGAGACTGAGGGTCGATTGGGAACTGGCTGCATCAAGCCACACTTGCCAATCCGTCCAAGGACCACAGTAGCAGCAGAATGTGGAGTTCAGAGTGAAGTGTCTGTGAAATCTAAGAAATCAAATTTACAATGGATCCTTATGGAAAACAGTGTCACAACCAATAACATCCTGTCAACTACACTCGATTTCAGTTTGAGAAATTATGTTTTAGAAGGCTATCATTCCATGAAATAGAGACCTTTTTTTTCTTTGTATCAATTTTCCTGAAATTTGTTTATAAATGGTGTTGATTATAATAAAAACAAACTTGTTGATGACCATGTTGTTACTGTAAAGTAATTCTTAGGTTTTCCGTTATGGTGTGTTTTTACTTGTCTGTGAGCAAATATGTGAAAGCTGTCTATTTGGAAAAACCTTGTTAGTTTGTCAGAAGAGTAGTGTTATGGTAGTCATTCGAATTAGCTTGATATATAGGCTTGTTACAAACCCTAAAATGACCCCTCTGGGTAAGGTAGGTGTTGATTATCTGCATTAGCTTCCCCGCAGTTGAAACTATCACATCTGTTTACTGCTTTTTGAGCGGTGGGAAAATAGACAGTTCGCTTCAGATCTGTGACACATTTTGAATCTTTTATTTAGTATTTCAGAATGTATCGCTTGCATTTAAAAAGACGATTTATCATTGAATCTGAGTGGGTTGTCAGAAAATACAACTGCGCCAGGCTGGCCAGTTGAAGGCCGCTAGGTCTCAACCTATCTTCCTTAAAGAGCGCTTGAGGGCAGAAGCCTACATGTCAAAATAAGTTTTAGAAATGAACAACGGGCAGTGTGACTTTGCAGAAGCCCATGCTGAGTTCAGAAGGCTTATTCTATTTTATTTTTTAACGGGCTGCCATCTGTAACATCTGTCTTAACTCAGACTGTCACGTAAGGTAACAGCATCGAAGAACGACCTTGTACATGCCAAAAACTATGTTGGTGGTAGGCTGTACATCTTCTCCTATACACTATTAATAGATCATTTATAACGATTTTCACAACAACTCAATGTGAAATGTGTTCAGTATATCTTTTTATAAATCATATCAAGCTCCTTTTCCACACAATAACGATTTGATCAATGCGATGACCAGGGTGGGGTAGCATTTTGTTCATTAACTGGTAGAACTATTATTACCCATAATATATGTATCTATATATAGGTTGAAAATGTTGCTTCATTTAACATACAGTGTAATTCAAAAACATAGACTACAGAATAAATTACTCTACTGCAAATTATAGTGGCAGTCCTTAGCATACCTTAAATTCAAGTATGCGCTGGTAGACACTTAACTACAATTAAGATTATTCTCACCAAGAGTGCATGAAGATGACAACTTTCTCTGCACTAGCTGATATTTAAATGTCAGCAGACTCTTTTCCAACGAGTTACGCCTTCTTTGTTATAACATAACTGAAACTTGTCAGAGGTTAAACAGTTTACCCACACCCACTGTGTGCAACTGCTCCTGAACTTCTAGGACCAGACGAGAGTAGGTTAAAAATGTTGCCCACTATCAACACACGGCTTTAAAATGATAGGGATTACATATTAAGTCAGATCATTTACAAAGTGTAGGCTACTGCACTACATGCAGCCATCACTATGCCTTTGGTCAACACATTTAGTGTCAATAGAGATTTAAGAGTCCATTGTTATACATAAAAAATAGTAGGACAGGAGAAAGAAAAACACTATAGCCCACTATACTGTACAGTTCAATGCAGAACTATGAATTTCCTGTTCAAGCATTGACTCACATCCACCAATGTATAATTGATGAGAATGAACAGGGTTGAGACAAACCTGCGCGCCAGTTCCTTGCCTGCCCTCCACACGCAGCATCGAAATCATTCCCCTAGTCAGTGCTTGTGCTACAAACCTAATTTAGTATAATATGCTTCTCAGTCTGTTTTCTTGCTGCAATTGAATTGTATGGATAACAAGCATTTGGCTGGTGAGAGGCTAAAGGACGCCGATGGGACTCTACCATGGAGAGCTTTGCGCATCCTGTGTTCCCTGTCTACGGTTGGTCATGCTAATCTGACCATGGGATTCTACTAACTGGTCACCGTAAAATTTCCTTTGACTTTTTTATTTTTTCAAAATGAGGTACGGAGTGGTTGTTCTTTTTGCTGGATTTACTGGTTTACTCAGTTTTGCCTTACTTGCCGTGGCAATTGGGAGCGAATATTGGTACATTATCGATGTTAAACCGAACCATCCAGACTTTGAGAACCTGAGTTCTCATTCGGGGCTTTGGCGAACATATGAAGGTAGGGATGTTGTAATCCACTCAGTATGTGGTGGTTATCAAATAGTTAAAAAAAAAACACAAAAAACAAGGTGTCAGGCTACTATCAGTATTAAGGTGATGTGGGATCATTGTAAACACTTAACCCACGTGTTGCATAAGGAACAATTAGATTACTTCGTGCCCTCGTGGATCATTTAACATATTTGACTCCATGATAAATTAGACTGATTATCTTACTCCTGTAGATGAGAACGTGCGTCTGTTATGTTTTCCCTTAAGCAATTGCCTACGCAACATGCTTGCCTTAGACATTTTGCTGCTTGGTGCTACGTGTTTGGAAAGTATAAAAAGTCCAAAATGAATTTGGACATGTAAATGTGGTGTACAGTACTTATAGTTAATCAAGCCCGTGTCTTGAAATGTAATTTAAGTATCACTCACATCAACACGTCTTTCAATACCCCGTTTACAATTCCTCTAAGGTACCTCTCAAGGCCATCTCTGAATGCACATGCATTTTGAAATCACGGTTCTTATAATTCAACATCCACATTACTTGTACTTATATGTATTAGACACACATACGCCTAATGTTTCATGTAGTGGGTTGACACATCCTTATAAATTCAATACTATATGAAAATAAAGCTGGTGTTACAAAGCAACCATCTCTTTGCTGAACCACCTAGTGTGCACAGCACCTAAAAGACCCAGCGCTGGAAATAGCTCCCATAGGTAGGACTGTAAAGTGAAAGGCCGATATTTACAGTATTTAGCCATGAGGCAGTTTACTGGACTGAAGTAATAATACATGAAATACCGTATAGTTCATATGGTGCGTGAATGGAAGTTTGACCTGATCAATTGATCAATGTTATGAGGAGTGACGGGGTAAGGTCTGTAATATATGTATGTTCCTATGCTCCTAGACCATCTATTATTCATATGATAAAGTAGTTATGGAAGAATTGAATGATATTGTTGTATTTTAAATTAAATCCCTTTGTCCTCTCTGTCCATATGACTCTTCTATGTAATTGTTCTGATTAAACCTACAGGAAAGAATGGAAGTTTCCACCTCATTCACTCCTTCACAATGGACACATCCACCTTGAATGAGGTTGAGAGACATCTTATCAGTGAGTGTCATTGTTGTACCATCACAGGTTGAGGGTTTTAAGAGCCTGGAAACCATAGCCTAAACAATTCATCTGCTATCTATTGAGCAGCCATATAGTCTGTTTGCTCCTGTGTTTTAATCTCTATCGTGTTGATTAAAATCCTGGTTTTATCATCAAATTATTCTGTTCTCAAAAGAAGAGCTAAACTGCCTTCACCTAGGTCATTTTCCTAATCTGGTTTCCTGGAAATGTGTTAAGATATCTATGTCTACTTGATATGTATATATGCATATAGAGTAGCAATATTGTATATTTCTGACTAAATGCCAATAACGAAGGAACATTTTATTTATAATACAATGCACGATCAGGCATCATAGCGTACATGAACGTAGCATAATAACATACAGTACAAGCACTACCAACAATTCCCCACACATATCTCTTTTAAAACACTGTTTCCAAGCCGTTGAAAGACCATACAATTGTTCTTGTGTAAACATAACACCATGTAAAGCCTGGCAAGAGGGCTGTGTCTGCCCCAGTGACGCTGTTCTGTCGGTTGTCACTCTCCCTTCAGAGCTTCACACGGTAGTCGTCATCCTCCTGCCTGTCAGCCTGGTGCTGCTGGTGTTCGGCTGGATCTCTGGTCTAGTTAGCTCTCTGGCCCACAGTCCCTGCTTGATCTGTGGCTCGGCTTCGTACTTCCTCATCTGCAGTAAGTACGCGTGAATCCTGCAAAGCTTGTGGCAATGAAATAATGAGTGTACTGTGAAGCTGTACTAAAGAAAAAATGGTTGTGATATTGAAGGGTTCAGATGTCATTGACAGCTCTACAGTACGTTGCCTGGGTGCGTGCCTACGTGGGTGGCTGAGTTCTACCTCAGTACACACCTGGTGTTGTGCCGGTGTTGTACAAATGTTGTATGTACATCATTGCGCAGTTATTGAGGTAGAAATCAAGTTAGTAATCATGTCTGCTCTGCAGTAAAGTGTATACTCTGTTAAGTAGGTTGACCGCTGAAAGTCAGACCTACAGTACTGTAGGACCATATAACCTCAGAAACCTTCCCATAACGTTACACAAAGGAGCCTCTATATACCATAGCTGGCATATGAGTCAATGCAGTTTAATTGCTGGTTATACTCAAAGCAATCGACAGACATACCTGCCAATCTGTCATAGCAAGAATATGCAGACAGCTGGATGCAAGCCCTGCGTGCCCAATCAAGTGACAAAAGCCAGGCATCTGATGCATTGATTTCCTGCTCTCTTACTATCTCCTGAGAAGATTTTTCACATTTCTGCTTTTCATTGCACCATGGTGTTGGATCGGCAATAAACATTTTTCTATCCTGGGTACTGGAACCAGTCTTACTGTTACCAGTTCTTCCTGTAGCAAGTGTATTGAAAGACTTCAAAGTGAGGGTTATTACTGTACAACAAAATAGCTTATTTTTGAAAAGAAATGTCAGATTCCCTATCAAACGCAATACTCTAAGCAGCTGTTCGGATGGGCCAGCATTCCACCAAACATCGTGATTGTCCACCGAAGCAAAATGTGCGTGTATCAGAGGGAGTCATTCTTTCTATGACAAGTCAAGTGTAGTGTTGTTGGAAATGGTTGAACAACACACAGCAAATAGCCCAGACAATTGTTGAAGCGCAGACGGTAGGCTTTTCACGCGCAGAATAATGACAATCATGACAAATTAATAAGTACACCGCCCACTAATAACTGATAGCTGTCAAATGGAGATGTTTCTTACAGGTGGGTGGATCAACTATTTCATATTTCCAGATATAATATCATTCTAAACTGTTCTCTAAAAAGTAAGTGTATCATATTTGTATATTTTCACTGCAGAATTATGAGCTAAGGAATGGTAAGGATTAGGTGCTAATTGTAGCATTAGAGTATTGAAACAATAGCAGAGATACAGTATGCTGGACCCTTGATTGAATGATTCAATAATTATTGTCCTTGGTAGCAATGAAAATGATTACATATTGGTGTATATCTTGACTCAAGACAATGGCGAAGTTGTTGTTTTTCTGACCTCTAAATGTTCTCTAATTACAACATCTGTTCTTTTGTAAACTACTTTTGATCCAATTAAACTTCCAGTGGGCTGTATGATCCTACAGCAACTACTTTTATACTTTCAGACAGGTGGTTATACTATACATGCCATTGTCCTTACACTGCCCGAGAATCTCTTATTCTACAGAAAAATAAGCATCCTGCAGGTTTATATGTGTTGACCACACATAGATCTGAGTGTCTTTATCTCTTCTGACCACCTGTAGGTACAGGTCATCATCACCTCTCTTGATGTATCAACAAGGTCCCTCGCTCCACAGTGACGCTGTCCCCCTGCCCTAACCCTAACCCTAACACATCCCATTCATGTGTCCCAGGAGTGATTCCTCTTTCTTGAAGGGATTCATTTGTTTCAAAAATTGAATTGGCCTTTGGTCTCACACATTTAGTGTACAGTGTGTATACAGCATACGCTAAAGAAGGGCATTTAGAGTTAATTAGATGTCTGTTTGGAATGTCATGTGTTGGCACATGTGGCCCCTGTATTTGATTGAGTACCATGTTTGTGATTTCTTGTTTTGTTGAGCACCTCTTGGGAAATTAGGTGTATTCCACAACAGACAACCTCAGACAAGCGGTTATGTTTCTTTTATTGGATTGCATGCTCACTAGAATACAGGGAAAATCTACCTTTGGGGTTATACACATTTTATTTAGTAAATAATGCTTAAGAAGTGCTTTGGGAATTGTATGAGGATCTCAAAGCTAATGAAAAATATTCCTAAACACACTCCTAAATAGTCAACAGCGAAACCCGGCATCTACATTTCTCCTTATTTTACCTTTACAATGATTTTCCAAGTACTTGTACAGTACTGTTTATCAAGCAGTAGAATCCTTCAGAATTTAGACTCTTCATCTGCAGTCTAGAACAGTGCTGCTTGATTCATTGTCCATTCCCCATCTAGGTTGGTAATTAACTGTTAACAAGGGAAGAGTAAAATCAGATCATGTCTTGAATTTAGATTGATATGTAAAAGCTCTCTAATGTTTATCCACTTTAGTCTGCCAAAGTACGCAGATGAATTTAGTGTATCACCATTATAGCTTTTGGTAAATTGGTTTCACCCGTGTGTATAAACATTTATATGTAAATGAAGCAGACAAATAGACTATTCCAGAAAGCAGTTGACTGTATACAGTGTTTGGTGTATTGATGGATTGGTTTCTTTTCTTGACACATGAAACAGCTTAGCTGTATAACATGAGGGTATTACTGTATTTGAATATGCAGTTAAAATGTTTTGGGTTGATCCTGGCCACAACATGTAGGTCTGAATAAGTGTATTTTGAACGGTCAGAAGATTCCAGATATTTGCACAATGAAAGTTCTTTTTGTGCTGTAACTTCCAAACTTCTGTCTGTCTGTCTGTTTTCTTGCCATCTGTCCGATGTCTGTTTCTACATGTCTGTTTAACTGCTTATCTGTCTACCATTCTGACCTCTGTTTGTTTCTCTCTGCAGGCCTGTTCACCCTGTCTGGGGTCAGTGTGTATATCAGCTACGGCCAGCAGCCTCTGGCTGAGTTGAGTCCTGAGGAGCTGTCTTTACTGGATGTGTCCTTTGGCTGGTCTCTTGCCATGGCCTGGCTCTCCTACAGCCTAGAGGTGACCACTGGCCTGCTGCTGATACTTGCTGCCAGGATAGCCCAACTGCAGGGACATCATGATTCTGGCATTTCTATCGCCATGGTATAGAGGGGGGGAGAGGGAGAGGGAGAGGGAGAGAGAGAGAGAGAGAGAGAGAGACAGAGAGAGAGAAGGAGAGAGAGAGACAACTTTGAACTAGATCATGTCTACCAGACCAGTCAACGACCAAAACAGATCAGTCTAGGATAGTCAAAGGAGAGACCAGACCATACCAGATCTTGAATCATCCCACTTCAATGCATCAGGCTAAGTCAAAAGAACTATAAATGCTGGAATCTCTCTATTCAGCTGCTGTGACATCATAACCAAGCAGAATTTATTTATTTCGTTTATGTCATAAATATGTAAAAAGGTGGGAGACAGAAAGAACAAACAACTGGGATCTTTTATTTACATTTTCTATGGCTCGAGGAACCAAGTTAATTAAGCATTGATTACCAAACGGTAATTTATTTATGCTGTTGCTGTTAGTAATGAGCGTTGATTTAAAAAAAAGATGTATGGATGGCTAATTTTGGTTAAATATGGCCATGACTTCACTGCCCTTTAGCCTGGCTACTTGCTTGTTGTTTTTCGTACTCGAATTTGTTGCAAGCTCACAATGTGTAATTTGCTGATTCTTTTCATGGCTTTTGCTGCACTTTGCAGTGCATTGGAAGTGTCTTGAAGGCACAAAGGCTTTCAGTGTAAAATAGCCACATGTTTTGAATGTAAGAGGTTAAAAGTCAAATCACTGTTGAGTTGTATACAGTACTGGTGTTTGTAAATTTATGTGCACAGGCATTGGATTATAATTTCACTGAGGATTGTGTTGCGAAATACCTCAATATCCAATACCTTAACCTGTGGTCTTTGTTGTCATCTTACTTCCACCTGTCAGTACTCATATTAAAGCACACTGAGCTGAATCGATGCTGTCCTTGTGTGTGCTGCAGAGCCTGCGTCAGACCAGTATGCAACAGCACAGCTATAGCCCAGTCAAGCCCCAAAACTGGGCTCACGTAGGTGAAAACTCTTCACCTGCAACCTTCTTCGCTCCTGTTAAATTTCAGTCATGTGCACGAGTTGAGAGTTGATTGCAGAGTCTGTAACTGCGACAAAGCATTGCCCTTGTACGCCTTTTTTCTGTCCATTGTGTTTGTTTGAATGGTGAAACCACTCAGCGTGACATCAGAGCAAGGCAAAAGTGGGATCTAGAGTGCTTGGGTGCTTTCTAAAATTCAAAGCCCAAATTGATAGTGCTCATAGATTGACTCAGAACGCTTCCAGGCTACCTGCGACGAGAGATGAATTCAAGTTCTTAAGTTGTTCAAATGAAGAGATGTGGTTTTAATTTGGAGACATAGTGTCTAAGCTTGAGACTGATCATCCTCAGTTTGACTACCTCTCACTCTACACTGAACAAACATTTAAACGTTAGAATTTTAACAAAGCCAAAGTTTGACAAACATATCCTGGTCAATATTGCCTTTATTGGCTTGCCTGTCAATTGACTGGAAACAAGGTCATTTGAGGAAATTGGTTTCTCAACTAACCCCCCTGACTCCTTCATGCAGATAATATAAACATGCCACATAAGATGCTGGCACTGATTATGAGATTATGTTACCTACAAGCATACTTGACATATACAAAATTAGCCACGTCTCCACTTGAATTTAGTTTTATAATAAAAATGCTATATGGATGACAGACTGTATGGCACCAGGTTTGTCACACAGGCTACATGTGGACAGATGAGTCATTTAGATATTTCTATCTGTCCTCCAGCTCTTCATGACCCCACCACTCTGAGACAAAGTACAGAGCGTCTACACACCAGTTTCTGTTAATATATGTATGTATATATATATATAACTAATGGATATCTGAATACACCCACATAATCGCCTGGCAGGTAGGTGCAGTGACCTCTCTTCCTATAGATAGACTTGCTACGAATTGCAAGTATACAGTATGTGCTGTACATATAAACTCCTTAAAATGCAGAAAATGCAGGCATCTCCTGGGGGACAGTGCATTGTTCGCAGGAGGCAAAGGACCTTCTAACCGCTGTTTCTATTTGTGGTATCATAACCAGACAGTAAGTTGAGTTATACGGGTAAGCCATATGCTCTGTCCAGTCAGCTTCCCATCTGCCTGCATCCCCCCGGTCCATGTAAGCAGGTGTCAGACTGGATGATCAGCTGGCATTGGATGACCGGGGCTTAGCAGTGGGCACTGGCAATTCTACAGCTATACTGCAGATTAGGGCTGCTGAAATCACATAAAACTTGAACCGAGAGTAATATTTCAGCCCTCTCTAATGGCATAATGAGACCAGGGGCTTATGGCGAGACATTACTCTCCCTCGGCTGTGCCCTTGCAGGCATTTTGGCAGCCTGTTGTAATTTAGACTTACATCTTCCTTTCGAAGGGAAGGTTTCTTTGTCAAACCCTGGCAGTGGAGTGCAAATCCAAATTTGAATCGTTCAATTGACAGGAAAGTGACATTTTATATGATAACATTTGGCATATATTAATTCCAGACTGGGAGGTTTCACCACCTGAAGAGCAAATCAATCGCTGCTGCTTCAACCAGCTGGGCCCATAAAAAAACAATCTAGCTCACAAATGATACCATAAAACCAGCGGTTTCAGTTTCAATTAGGATTGTCACAGCAAGCAGAAATAACCTCTGTGCAAGGATGATGAACTCAGATAATTAAACCTTATCAAAACGTCTAGACAGTGAAGTCGACCCCCAGGTGTGTCTGCAGGCTGATCCTTCGCCGATGCACCATTACCCCCCGCCCCCATATAGCCTGTCACCTTGTATACCTTCGTATGCTCTCAGTGCCCAGTTCCTGTGTGTGTCATTTGGTCTCCGACAAATACAGTAGGCCTTGGTGTTGCTGCTAAAGAATTCTTTATCAGTGTTTTGTCATGATTCTGTACTGAAATGTACAATGATAAATCTCACCGTTTTTCACAACTGTTATTCATGTATTTTCGCCAGCGTTTTAAAATCGATTTTCAGATCCTTGTAGTTTGTACCTCACAAACAGTATTCCTGGAGGTGTCAAGAAACAAATTCTCACATTTCTGTTTCCCAGTGGGTTCCCACACACAGTGACAGAAAAGAGCATGTATTCTCTTGACTCGACACCTCCCCTTCTCTACTCCAGTATAGCTTTACGTTCTACCATGCAATCAATCTCATATCAAATAAACATGTTGGGGCAATAGCCTGGGAAAGATAACCAACGTGGTCCAGGGCGTGTTATAATTGGCAGAATTAATTAAAATGTATTTTTTTCTTCTTTAAATCTATGATTCACAACGTCTGACAGGAGTATCCCTTCACTGCGCGAACATGCATTACTTTTCTGTTGGTCTCCTGGGCATATGTTGAATGTCCTTGTTTTCCCCATTCTCATGAAGGTTTCCTCAGCAAAACACCCAATTTAAGAACATGGAGAACAGATCGCTACTCTGCCCTGTTCCTGGCCAGAACATAATGAGCACTGAGACTGAGCCCTTGGGCCCCATTTACGTGGCTGACCACTTCTCCTGGCTACCCTGGAAGACTGGACAACAGGATGGGATTAACACAAATGTCTCCGGTGGACGCTCCGGCATGCATGCACGCCTTCCGTTACTCCCTTCATGTGTGTAGGTGTGTGGGTGTGTGTGTGTGTGTGTGTGTGTGTGTGTGTGTGTGTGTGTGTGTGAGAGAGAGAGAGAGAGAGAGAGAGAGAGGGTGTGTGTGAGTGTGTGTGCCACGACTTGCAATATTAATGAAGGTTTCTTCTTCCTCACAACAATCCTCTAATCTAATGTAATCCAGTCAGATGAATCATAAAGTTAGGGAGGACAAAGTGTGTTTCTAATGTCGATGCAGAATACATAAAGGTTATTATGGCCCAGAAGAATCCTGGCAAATGCTAACATACGTCATATCAGAAAATGGCTGCGGTAAGTTTCCACCTGTCTGATCCACTGATCACTGAGATGATGGATCTATATTACCTGTGAATTCCCTTCTCTCTTGCTCTCCCCTCCTCCCTGGATCCAGCCGCCTTATTTATGCAAGCCAGTTTGATTTCCAGTGTGCACAGGACACTTCAGCAGAACATGTGGGTTCATTCTAATGCCGAGGCTCCGAGGTCCATGAAAATCACGTCTCAAGATGTGAAAATCTCCCGCAGCGAGGGATTCATTTCATGCTGGGATTAGAAGATGTTCTTTTCATCTTTCCACTTGAGGAGGTTTTTCCTGAGGACTGTGGTGGAGTGAATAGCAGGCATGTGATCGTTTTTTGAAACCATTTAAATCTCGTTGGTTTTTCTCCTTGAATTATCGCATGAATTATCTATAGTCGTGAAAAGCAATGGACACATGTACCACACACTTTCATGTGCACGCCTTGTCTTGCTATTTTAACTCCCTCCTTACTCATCTCCATCCTGGAATAAAGGATGCATTTGCAGTCAGAATCCCAATTTCTGTGAGGCCAGTGTTTATCTCTGTAGAATAGCAATGCGGTTGCAGTTTTCTTTGGCTCATTGTTTAAACCTAATTACTTCACTAAAACCAACACACCTCACCTTCATTTGATTGGCATTGGTTAATGTGGCTGAAAATGATTGCAAGTAGACGCCAATGAGATGTAATCCCACTGTTCCAGTGGGCCAATGGCCCTGATCCCCTAGTTCTCGATGGCCTCCGCTCACCAGATGTGTCATGCTTCGGGGGAAGGTGAGACGATCTAATAATAAAAACAAACAACAATAACAACAATAATGGCTCAAGACACCACCTGAGCTGATCCTGTTTGAAAAGCAGTGAGACTGTCATGCAAGCCGACGCCACTGTCGGTGGGGTCAGCGGCATTATGGGGATGTGACACGTAATGAGTTGGCATTCAATCAAAGAGTTCAAGAGTTCAATCAAAGGTAATAATTGCAAAACCACAGCCTTATCTGTCTCTCAAGTGGATGTCATGCAGGGAGAGATGAAGTGTCCCAATCTCATGCCCTCATGTTCGTCCTCCTCCACATGACCTGGTTTCTGGAATCCCTCCCTGTTCTCCAATCTATGGGAGTCAATGTTAATTGATTGCTTGGATATTTAGCTTCGGAATAGGAAATGATGTCATGGTTTCATCTCTGGCACAATCTCAAGATTTTCAAATAGTGGAATATGATTCTTCTGAGTCCAGGACAAAGTGGATTGAATCTTAAACTCCACTAGATGTCAGTGTTTCATCACATTATTTTGTTGAAATTGTTTTTGAAATATATATATATATATATATAAAACTCTTGTTATGTCTTTATTTCTGCAAGGCTGTTCATCATTTGGACTCTGAATTCTGCCTGAAGGTTTCTTTTATTTTGACATTCCTTCCACATGTTCCTCTCTCAGTCTTCAAAAACACACGACTGGCTATTCTCAAGCTATGAGATGTATTTCATTATATATCACTATCTACTGACGTTTCGTTTATGACCTCTGTCTATGGGTTGTCTGAGGCTTTGCCTTCACAGCTGGTGGCTGGTTTCCAGTAAGAGCTGGCAGGGTGTGTCCACATTCCTGTCACTGCATTGTCCCAATACCCTCCCTCTCCTTCTCATGGCCTCTCTGTTGGCAAACAACCCCTTTCATGGTTGTTTATGTTGAATTGTTGCTATTGTTCAGGGACTGGGAATGCCTGCAGCATATTAATGGTTCATGCAAATGTCTGCTTTGACAAAGAATACGGTGCATATTCATCAGTGTCATTCTACTTGTCGATTCAGGTCCCTTGGGGTTCTTTGTTTAGACTGACTGTAGTATGCCATAGTCAACATGCCAAGTTGTAGTAACCTTAGTGGTTCTATGGAATTTCAAGCTTTTTAACTTCCAAAGAAATGCATGCATTACTGTGTTCACCGTCCAGCATCTTTACAGTTAGAATGAACCCCCTATACTCTCCCTGCTCTAGATTTACTTGTTGATAAATGTGGGAACAATCCAACCCCATTGGAAAGGGTTCAAATCACCCCTGTTGCAAACAACAGCAGCTCACCTGGGACTATCAAGTGACAGAAGAACCCCAACCTTCCTGCCTCCCACACATGTATCTATGCCAAGCATGTATGCAAAGCTTGAGTTTCCTATCTAAGGTTGTCAAGCCAGTGTATGTTAAAGCATACACAGAGTTCACAGAGAAAAGCTGTGGGTGTGGTCTCTATTCAAACAAGGTTAGGCTTCCCCCACACTGTATCTGTCCTATCCCAGCCAGGAGTAGCATGAGCTGTCTTCATCTGTAAATAGACACAGTCTGGCTCCTCCTATCCAACTTCAGCCAGGCTGGGCCTTAACGTACTGGAACTTCTGCTTTCCCAGGAGAAGATGAAGGGGGGTGTCTGTCCTGCTGTTCCGACCCCTTCTCTCTCTCTCTCTCTCTCTCTCTCTCTCTCTCTCTCTCTTTCTCTTTCTCTCTTTCTGACTCTCCATTTACTCCCCCCCCACCTCCACATACACACTTTCTTTAACTCTCTTGTTTTTCTTTCTACATTTCGCTCTCTCTCTCCCCGTCTGTCTCTCTGGAACATATCCTCTCTCCACGCTCCTTCTCTACTCAGGACCATTCACAGAGGAAGTGGACAGAAGAAGAATGAATGAATGAGGAGAGGCAGCTTGCACGTATTCTTCATGTCAGTCTAGGCCTTTTGTGATATGGCAAATAGTTGCCAGGTTTTAAAATGACAAATCACAAAAAAGAGACTGAAACAAGTTATCTGATGAAGGACGCTGGTTTCCATTCATCGGTGACTCAGGTTTTCATTCACAAAAGCCTGCTGTCACGATGACTTGGCCTGTAGTCTGCCTGGTCAAAGGACCAACCTGTAGTCAGCGTTACTCATGCAGTAGAATTATCTCAGGTTAATGATCAGCTACTTTAGGGACAGTTCTTATCTGCCATGGTGGTTGACAGTACCAGTCAGGAGCGGTGTTCAGGTGTATTTTAAGCAACCACACATCATCATCATGTGAGTCAAATTCTAAGGCTTGAGTTCCATAGAAGTGCGAAATTTACTTCTCTAAATAAAAGGAAATTTAGCACCAGGTGGATTTGATTAGTTTCTAATAAAAGGAACAAATGGATCTTAACAGAAACACACGCCTGTTTACGTGTGAATGTACTGAGCTTTCCTGTGAACCCTCCATTATTTTCCCTTTGTTTGTCCAACATCTATTTGTAGCATTTGTAATTGTTGGAGATGACAATCTGAAACATGCCAGCACGCCTGCATAGACATGCGTCACATCTAAGCATGTCTGCCAAAAGAATTCCACCTGCCCTTTATATTCCTGTCCATGATGACTGTCTGTGGCCTGAGGGCTTGCGAGTAAGAGTAAGCTTCCTCAAGATCAGGGGAAGCCAAACCTTTAAATGAAAGCCTTATGGGAAATGAAGGAGTTCCAGGAAGAGGAACATCTTAGTAAAGGTGTGTTACTACCTGTACTACCAGGTGGAGTCTGCTTTTGTTACTATCTATAACTCTAATATGTGTGTGTGTGTGTTGATTTTTTTTTTGTAGGTGTGCATTAGCTGGAGAGAGAAAGACAGAGACAGGGCAAGAGTTGAGTGAGATGGAGGATGTGTGTGTCATTTCAGGAGATGATTAAAGATGAGGCCTCGTCTGTTGCCTGTTGTCATCTGATCCACTCCCTCCTGGCTGAAGAGATACTGGCATTACCTCAGACCGGAGGAGCTCAAGTTTCTCACTGTGGCCACAGGACAAATGGGCCCTGGCCATCCACATGAGGACAGCTACTGTCTTTTATCTTCTGTCTTCCCCTCTCCTCTCCTCTCATCTCCTCTCATCTCCGCTCCACTCCTCCCCTCCCCTCTCCTCTCCGCTTGTCCCCTCTCTGCTCCTCCCCTCTCCTGTCCTCTCCTCCCCTCTCCTCCCCTCTCCTGTCCTCTCCTGTCCTCTCCTCCCCTCTCTTCTCCTCTCCTTTCCTCTCCTCCCCTCTCCTCTCCTCTCCTCTCCTCCCCTCTCCTCCCCTCTCTTCTCCTCTGCTCCCCTCTCCTCTTCTCTCCTCCCTTCTCCTCCCCTCTCTTCTCCCCTCCCCTCCCCTCCCCTCCCTTCTCTTTTCTCTGCTCTCCTGCTTGTGCATGCTCATTGTCATATAATTAAAGGATCTACTGAATCATAGATGGCTAACATGGCTAGCATGGCTACTGAAAGTTTGATTTGAATGTTCCTGGAACTTGTTTGATTTGAATGAACATTTGGCTGCCTGTACCTGTCTGCTCTGCAGATGTGATGTGTGTGTATGTACACTATGTGTGCATATGTGTGTGTAGCAGTGACTCATGGCAGGCAGTGAACAGGCAGTTTGCATTGCTTGGCGTCATCAATGGTCTGGTCTGGTTGAGGTCGGCAGCTGTGATCACTGGTGTTTCCTTCCCATTCACAATAGTGACCATAGAGAAGCAGATCCCGCTGTGTGTGTTTGCTGAGCAAATAAAAACATTTTCCAGGCACTTCATGACATGTCACCTGGTTGCCATAGTAGCAGTTCGGTCAGCCTTTCCTGTAAAGGTTGAAATAACACATTCATGTCCTGGCATGCACATGCACAATTCTGTAATCTTTTATTATCTCTCTTCACTGTGCATGTCTCTCTTGCTGTCTCTCTTGCTGTCTCTCTTGGTGTCTCTCTTGCTGTCTCTATCTCTCTCTATCTGATGCTCTCAATCTCTTTCTTTATATGTGGGACCATCATTCTCTACCTGAATTAAAATAATATTATAAGTGTTTTACCACAGCTGTGGTCTCTCATTTTGTTATTTTGAAATATATTTAGTTTAGGTCTTTATACCATCATAAAACGTTCTAACGAAATTGAAGAGAGCTCGCTTTGTTATAGCTCTTATCATTGTTCCCATCTACAGTGCTGCTCTTCCGAGTAACTGAATACAACTGTCAGGAAGTTTACCCAGTTCCAATACATTCGCTGGTTCCATGGAATCACAGTTTGGTCACTGAGTGCTGGCGAAGATCCCATCTAATAACAAGGGCTCTTGTGGTGAAACAAGTTAATCTACCAAGGCTACAGCATTACAGCTGATACTCAGCTGGAAGTAAACCTGTAGTATTTGAGCTGCTGGAGAATTTAAACTGTTCACCTATTGAGTTATAACATTCAGTCATACTGTGTTTTCGAAAATGTTAACGTTAAAACAAGGTTGGCGATTGTTTTATTGAAACGGTGCCACGACTCCTGATCAACCGCTCAGGCATGCTGCCAACCAGCTGTCCTAAGTTTGGTGTAAATCAGTGATTCTTAACCTTGGTTCGATTGAACCCCAGGGGTTCAGTGAGTCAGTCTCAGGGGTTCGGCGGAGGTCAAGACACACACCCGACTCATATGATTGTATGAATTAAAAAAAGATCTTACTTTATTTTTCCAATGAATAAAGTTTGTTGAATTTGCATATGAAACTGGTGGGGTTCAGCACCTCCAACAGGATTAAGAACCACTGGTGTAAATATAAGGGCTGTCCTTTTACATTACAGAGCAATAATGGGGGAATGTGGAGTGCCATCTGTTAGTTTTGAGTGATTCATGAATCGTCTAGGACAGGCAACATGCCACACCTGTATCCTTGAGCCCGAGTCTGAGAAGGAAGTATAATGTAACTTTACATCAAACAGTCTGAGAGCTGAGCAGTTCAAAGAAGGAAACAATCATATATTGTATTTGTACACTGCGTTTTCCCAGTAAGCATCATCATTTCCTGCTCTGTGCCAATATAAAGAAAAGAGAAGAGCTTGTCATTCAACATGCAAATTCAAACACAAGAAAAAAATTCAGAGCCTTTATCTTTCCAGAAGAACAAATGACAGGGAAGTTCTATATGGTACGCAGGTGGAGGAAAGTCATTTGCTTATCTGAAAAAAGTGACCGAGTTCTTTACCTTCCGTGATTTCCAGGAAACAAATGAAACATTCAGGCCCTGCTTACCTGAAGCTACATGGCTTAAGGGCTTTGAAGAGGTTTCACTCTCAGATCCCACAACCTGCAGTCTGCTTGTCGTCTCAGATCTTTCGCACACGCTTTCGCTGTCTTTCCCTTCTTTTTCGTGCACAAATTACTGTTTTGCCATCGTCAGGTATCCCACCAGATTGCTTTTCCTTTTCTCTATCATGCATGCATCTGTTAAAATAAGTGACTTAAACCCAGCTGTGCATTGCTCTTCCTTTTTGGGTTTGACAGTGATGTCAACATTAACAGGAGTCCCAAGGACACCCAAAGTCAGAGACACTGTGACCCTCATGCAATGCTATTCTATAGCGACGTCATCGTGTGTCTTCACCCCCTTGGGTTTTTACAGTTGAAAAAAAACGGAGTTGTGTTTTCTCGACTGAACACGGTATCTCAGTCTAAAACTTAGTCTCACTGAGCTGTTTCTGGTGAAGTGTGACCCTTTAGAGGAAATTGGTTGTCTGGCAGCTGTAAGCTTTGACATCACCACAGTTACAGCACAGGGGTCTCACCAATGTCACTTCCTGGTACTGCAGCGAAATAGAGAGAGAGGGGGGGGGTGTAGTGAAGGTTTCTTTTCTCAGACAGAGCACAAGGGGGAGGGGGCGTTGGAGGGGGGGGTGCTCCCATTTTGATTGACTGGAATTGCTCCTTTGCTTGTATGAACTCTTTTCTTTGAATGCCCCTTACTGTAAGAGCAACCAGAGCATTTAGACCCGGAAACCACCAGCCTTTTAATTCCCTGAAATTAGGACCTGGAGATCAACACATTTCTTTAGTTCACAGCCTATGCTGATTATATGCCCAAACATGGTGCTCTAAGCTATCAACAGTCAGCTATGAAAGCTATGTGCCATGCTTGAATCATCATGATAGTAAACCAACTGCATGACTATGCATCCCGGTTATGGGAAATGGGGAAGGGTTTCTGAACTCCTCACAGCAGACAAGTGTTGCCACAGTCGACTGTGTAGTTTCAGAGCTGTGTCAATATCCTGTCTCAAAACACCCTTCCTAAGTGAGAGAGCGACGTCAATGTAACGCTAGATACAAAGCTACAGAGACACAGGCAGATAACAGGTCACTCAGACGGCCGCTTCTGTTTCCCAGATCATTCGGAGACCGTGTGAGCGACAGAGCAAGAGAGTTGGCCAAGAGAGAATGGCACATTTTGAATCCTAGCCAGGGTTGGGGCTTGCCTTTTTCTCAAGGTAGGTTGTAACCCAACATCTGAAGGATTTCCTGACACACGACATGATGAGTCACGCTTCTCAGAGACCACAATCGATTCCTCGAATTGTTGCTCAGAGAGTAACCCCCTCTTTCTCCCTTTTCTCTTTGTTCTCCCATTCATAAAGAAGCCCTGGTTTCTTCTGAACTGTGTGATGCATACTCTCATAGTACTGTATAGTACACATAGGCAGCTCAAAGTCCCATTCATAAGCAGACAGTTACTCATCTTTTCATCCATGAAGAGACCATTTGTGAGAAACTATACAGTCTTGCGTTGGCTTCTTTTGTCCCACAATCCATAATTCACATGCGTCAGAATATCAACAAAATGGATATCTTTCGGTTGAAAGTATTTCAAATGTCGACATTATTGTCACCAGGCAAAATTATTTGGAACTGAGGATTTAGTGAAAATGCTTGAGCCCTTACAAGGCTTACAAAAGACTGTTGAGCAGAAAGACTTACACCACTTCGCGCCTCTTACCCACAGTTACTTAAGATGACAAGAAATTTGCTTGTGAGAAGATTTATATTACACAATGCCTGTGTTCCAGTTAGCTGGAACCACACAAATGTCTGACTAAACTTGAAATTGGACTTCTGTCCTGTCCTCACTTTAGAATGTGTCCTAGTGGTCACTTCAAGGACGCACACACACACACCCTCTCACAAACACACATACACAAACCCTGCACACACACACAGACAGACACAGATAAACCCACATACACCCAAATGGCCCCCTCCCCCCACCAACACACACCTGCCATCCTTGCCATCCCCATTGGACCGCAGTTTTCAAAACCCCACATCCTGTATGTTCAGAAGAGTGTCAAGAGGGTAGCATATTATAGATCAATCTTCTACCAAATGACCATTTCCTAGACTACTTCTCACATTCACACTCATTTCCTAACATTCCTGGAAATACGCTCTACCATTCCTGTAACTTTACCAATCATAGCAAAATTGAGCAATATGTTTGTGACATCGGAACTAACTGAATTGAGCAACTTTCTTTTACGTCGGTAGAAGAGGCTTCATAACCCGTAAAGACTTTTAAAAACTTCTTCATGTGTATACTATTGGTTTAATTATATATATTCTGTTAGATTTCGAATTCCTAATCATCAGGGATTGGACACAGTGTTCTGTTACAGGAAATTGATATCCCGGTTTGACTGTGTGTTCTATTGGCATTTCCCAACAGTGAGTATGCGATCTGAGAAACAGGAGAGATATGGTGTTAAGGAGGAATGATTATATATGGCTTGAACTGGAATACCAGCAGTTTGCAGGGTTAGTGAAAAGGCTTTTTCAGAGAAACAGATGTGCTTGTTCAGACATTGAACATGTTTTCATGAGCAGACTCACCACTTACAGTCAAGTCGGTGAGATGATTCAGCATCCTGATTGTCATGTTTGTGGAATGATTCTACTAATAATGTGAATGAATGTTGCAGACCTGTTGGTGTATAGTGCGCCAAGGGGATACAAACCTCCTTCAAACGTGTCTTGACATGATGTTAACGGTGTAAAACGACACAAGGGAAAGGACAACATGCCGCAAAGGAGACGGGCCAAGATAGGTGCGAAAGAAAAAGAGGAGGGGCACTGACAGGAAGAAGTAGGGGAGCGAGAGAAAGGCATGGATTCCGAATTCCGTTCAACTCTACATGAGTCAGCTCAGTTAACCCATGGGGATCTTCTCCTCCACTGACCTGTGAGCTCATCTCTGTAAACTGGAACCATGTTCAGTCTCAGGCGTAGAGACTCCACACAACAACACGAGCTATTTAAAAGAATTTCACAAGAGCCCTTTGCGTTTTCTTGTATCTGGTTGCCAGGCCCAAGCAACTGGCCAGATAACATTTCCACAGTATCATTAGTTTTTCACCCAATGCTGTGATTCAGTGGACTGTGTATACCAGCCTGGTCAAATGTTCCATGGTCATGGAAACTATACGTAATGAAGGTCATTTCCTTTGTTAAAAAAAAGAGGTTTGCAGTATGGGAGGGGTTATTCGTAACCTTGTCTAAAATGTTGGGGGAAATCATCCCTTTAATACATTTAGCTGAAATATATTGTTACAAACAACATACCTTATATAATCCCCCACCGCAACTACTCTTGTTATGGTTTTCATCAACATTCCCGGAACTTAGAAGCCTTCCCTCAATGTGGAAAAAAAGGTTTGTTTACAGAAGTTTACCCTACAGTCACAGTGGTGTTCCCATGGAACCATGTATGTTTCAGGAATGTTGTTATTACAATCCTATTCCTCACATGGAATGAGACATGTTGTATTGAATGAAATAATATTACATGCAGAGTCTAAGAAAAGCAAAAAGTGTATGACTAAAATCCACTTCAAAGAATGCTTCCAAAACAGCAACTAAAAGTTTATAGAGTTCTTTCCAAACACAACGGCCAAGAGGGCTTGGTCTCACTCTCAAAACAGAGGAAAACTGCATGATCTAAGCTAATATATATTTTACCATTTCATCTGAAAGAATTCTGCCTTTTCTTGTAATTCTGCTGTCTTTGCCAGTAGAAGCATGTCGCTCCGTGCTTGGGGTGACGTTAGACGTTTGTTGTGGTGTGTGATAGGAGATTTGTTGTGACATGGGGACCTAGAGAATGCTTCGATGTATTTGTCAGCAAATGAGTGTGGCGGCTCTCCCAGGTCAGTAGGACAGAACATGTACAGTATCAGATTGTTTCCTGCCACCTCTAGTTTCCATGGACACGGCATGGGCTGTTTTTTGGAGCGGCCTCAGTGCGGTTTCCTGTTACGCGGGTGTTCTGGGTGCTGTCTGGGCAGGTATCCATGGCAGCAGTTTGTTTTTACAGGGAAGTTTGCCAACTTCCGCTAAACATTACAGCTCTTAGAAGAAACTGGCCCAGTGTAGGTTAAATACCCAGACCTGCACCGTAAAGGACAATATCTCCTATATCTCCTCCTGACAGCTCCCATTTTGATTCATACTTTACAGCAAAGGGAAAGACAGATCGCCCATATCTGAAGAAATAAGATGTAAAAATGGTTTCGTATTCTGTCTGATAACATTATTAACGGGACATTCAGAGTTCACTTCTATACCCCCTAGCCCTAAATTATACACAATGATAGGGCAGTCTGTTTTATTTAGGGGGGGGGTGTTGCTCTCATTGATCTTTTCAGGTGAAGTTCTCCTTAAATGCAAGACCTTACCAGAATCCTGCACTGGCAACACAAAGCACAGACACCCTAGAGAACATAGAAAATTGAGTAAAGGAAGTAAATGGAAAGAAAAAACATATTATATTTCTCCAGATACGTTCCAGATCTCCCAATGTTAGATGATACACAGGGGTGGGGGCAGGGGGGGGGGATTACTACACTCTTGACACAGTTTAACATGAATGAGTGAATGAGCCTGTCTGTTTGCAACAACTGTCTAAAAACATGAATCATCATACCATTTCACAGAAAGTCAAATAACGGATAGAACTGCACCGTTTCCGTAGATTGCAGTGCATGTGCAGTCTGTACGTATAGCATGAGCGGGTTGGTGGTTTCACTTCCTAGTCACTTCCCACTACAGTCGAAGCAGCTGGTGGCTGCGGTTAGGTCTTCTGGTAATGTGGCGTAGTCATTACAGGACAGTCTATTTAGGGGGAGGGGAACGTTCGAGTGGTGGGGGTCTGCTGCTCACACACCACTGTAGCATTCCACACCTGATGAGAGAATGGGAGTGAGGACACTGTAAAAGTGAGTTGGAGTTAACAGTAAAACCCTCCTCTTGTCAGGGGCATCTTTGCTCATCCTGAAACGTCTATTTCAGGAAGATTCAGATCTTTTCGCAGCACTTTGAAATCTCTGGTTTTAGCATCCAGGGCCTCTTATTACACAATTTCCATCGACTGTGTTATAGACATGTAAATACACGCGCAGGCTTGCCAACATTCGCTAACACACTAGTACACAGCCACATTAAGTGTCTTGGGGAATTTTGAACAATTAATTGACAACATCGTTGTCCTGACGATGGGATTTCAGACGGTTTCCAGCAAAGCAGCTGCAAGTAGTTTACTTGTGTACTGAGTCTGTCGTTTAAAGTGTTGTTGACAGATATGGTCTGACAGAGATGGGCTCCCAAGCCAATGTTTGGCCACCAGCTTCTTCTCAGCAATCTCTTAACATTTCAAACAGAACATCCAGCTCCCCTTTGATTGTCAAGAACTGTGTGTGCTCTGATGGTATCTGAGCTGCAGCTTAACCCTATACTTGGAAACCAAATTTCACTGTTAAAACAGCAGGTTAAGGAGTTTGTGTGGCACACGTCGTCTCTGAATCCCTCTTTGTATTGTGTGCCATAACATACATTTAATGTAACCCGTGGCATGCTTTGTAGGAACCATTGTGTGTCCTTCTGACATTCTGATGAATTTCAACCGATTGGTACGCAAGTGGATTTACTTAAAGTAATTTACGATTGTAATCCATTGACATATTTATAACTAGATTACTAGCTAGATAATTGACTCATTTACAGCATGTGTAACCCAACCGGATTCCAGAGGGATCTAAGTTCAGAAAGCTTTATTGTTAGGACAGGATTGTAATGAAACAGACTGAGAACGGTACACAAGCTGAAACGACAAGAGGTAATCCAAAATTGTTATCCAAATACAGGCAATAGCAGCCAATGGGGAGTAAGTCGTAGATCCAATAATTGCTGTCAGAATCGTTGGCTGGCAAATGGTCAGAAATGGCAAACAGACGTGATTAAATGGATCAAGGCTCAGACTAACTTTCAGAAGCATAAGACTTCACAAAGAAATGAGGGAGCACAGGGGTTTGACTAGCAAACAAAGATGGGTCAAACAGGCAACAGGTAAAACCAAGGGACTCGAAGCTCAGAGGAAGCAGAGCACAGCCTTCCTGCAGGCTGTCCTGGGTGCTTAGGCGTGACGGTATGTAAATACTTCTTGATAGATCCTTATGTCATCTAATGAACAACAAATGTGATGTCATCTCAACTAACACGTTTCCAAGATATTGTTGAGACTTGACATCAAAGTAGAGTAAGGAACTAAAAATAGACAAGCCACTAATAATACAACGAAACATTTTAGACAAGTGATGTGGTGAGTGCTACAGCACTGCCAAGCTCAGCATTCTGTGAGCTGATTTCCAATTAACTTCTGCGGAAATTTCTGTGGAACTGGAACTGCAGGAATCTCTGCCAGTTGTTAAGGGTGATAACAGCAAATATCAGTTGAATGAAAACACTAGAGGATTTCCCAGCCTAGTTAGTAGGCTTGAAAGTGCAACATGTCAAATTCTACTTCTTTAATTTATCCAACATTCTGTGCTTCAAAGAATGACCATATTGCTGATGAATAGTTCAAACTAAAATTTAAATTGATACTGTGATACTTTATGTTGTGTTGCAGCATTGGTCTATCAGACTACCAAGCCAATATGATGCTTGAAGATGAAAGCGCTGGAAAACACAGATAGGGATGTTTGTGACTAATAAATCATGTCTGTGCTGGTTTGCTGTAAAGCCTTTCAGAGCCTAATTACAGGATAGTGGATAATCCCTTGTAAAAGTGTGACTGAAAGTCAAAGAACAATCATAGTTTCAAACTAGATTTGTACTTACAGTTTCAAAATAGGTCTTTTCCTATTAGTGTTATTGGCATCCTTGAGAGTTGCTAAACAGTTGGTTTTTTTGAAAAAAAAAAATCAATAAAAAATCAATAAAAATCTCCATCTCTACTGCTCTCTCTATCAACCCTATACACCATGTGTGTATAGGGTTGTGTGTACAGCTATTTATAAACACCCAATTTAGATTGTAGATGATATAGATAGAGCTTCAGTTACAATACTTCAAACAATGTGGGCAATGACTAGTTGGGAGAACCACAGGTGGAACTTGGTCAATTCCATGCCTCCAGACTGCCCGCTGTGACCGCTGAAACTTAAAGCACCCACTACCAGGAAACCAGGGAACATGACATGTATCCGTGCAATTTAAATAGAGCATACTCTCAGGACGAGGGGCCAGTTCAGTCTTTCAGACAGAGACCAGAACCATGACTGTGAAGTCCATATAACAACAGCAACACAGGGGAGAATGGAAACTGCTAGCAAACACTACCACAACCAGATGGGCCTTCATCCTGACTCTCAAACCCTTGGACTTACACGAGGTCTGCATTCTGGGCTGGGTATGCAGAGCACAAACATACAGCACACAGCTTGTTTAGGCACAAACCGAGGGAGCGGTGAGGAATGCCATTGTAATTGAATCATGTTTGGATGTGAACAAGATGTACATCGTGTGCTGGTACTACAAGAGAACTCCATCAAGACAATATTGTTCTCCAGAACATTTATCTCTTCCAGCATGTCATGACGTAGCACCACAAAAAGGTGTGAAACTGCTGTCAGGAATTTGTTATGCAAATCTTTCCTTAAAGGTCAAAGTACATACAGTTAAATGTTTCCCACACATGTTGAAGTTGTCAGAGACTAATGACGGCTTATAGCATTTTTTAAAGCAAAGCAAACATGTAAAGAATTCCAGTGGCCAATGAACTACCTTATGGTGCTAAAAATACATCTCTATTTTAGATGTCTTATGAACAAGAGAACGTTAAACCCAATGGTCTTTTTCAAAAATACACACACACTTCTGCCCTCCCCCCCACACACACTTAAGCACACAAAAACATACACACATACATACACACAAACATTGCAGAAAGAAGGATTGGAAGCCCTGCCAGGCAGCCTAGGCAGGATTCCCTGTGAGATCTGCTTTGCTGAAGTCAACATGCCAGACAGACTCTAGAGACTCTCATTAATAGGAGGGCAGGCATGTGTTTTCATGTAGAGGGCGCTTCCTGGAACAAGGTCTGCCAATATGGAGTCAGTGATTTGATCTAAGTCACAGAGATGCTGTGATGTCACAGCGCTTTCTTATTAAAGCTCTGAACATACATGCGTCAATCCGCTGATCCTAGATGTCACTACGGAAGCCGTGTTGATCTTTCGTTGCCATAGAGACGAAACACCAGTGAAAATAGTTGTAGATATAGGAAGTGTATATCTTATGTCCTCAAACTATCAGTCAGGAATCTTGTGGAGTTACGTAAATAGACGTCACCTTCAACAGCACAGCGAGAGAGAAAAAAGCACCTAAAAAGTAATGAGCTTGGTTGGAAGTGAGTCTGGATCTTCTTTTAGGCTTTCACATCTCTGATCTCCGAGAGAGGAGTGAAGTAATAATGTAACCGTGACTCCATCCACAGCAGTGATAGGTCTCCCGTCCCTTTCCTTATAAACTCCCCTGGGGCAGACTTGAGCAAGAATTTGTGTTTAGGTTTTATTTTGTGCCTTCACCTGTTCGTACACCTTCACATTTTTCAACCATGGAAAATGTGGCAAAGGAAAATCACAAGTAGTTGTCTATACAATTGAAAATTCTCCAAAAAGAGTGGTGAGGTGTGAGGTTTACACTGATCTGCCAGTACATGATGACTACTGACAGGTGAAGTGAAGAACATGGATATATAATTATCATTGCACCTGTCAGTAGGTGAGGTATACTTGGCATTAAAGGGACTCGTGTGTTGTCAGTGTCGATATATTAGGAGAAAAAGGGGCCATGCATATTGAGTGGCTTTGACACGGGCCAAATTGTGACGTTATCAGAACCAGACCATGGAGGAATGGATGAAGGTGGTCTGATCTGATGAATCACATTATCTTTTACGTCACATGGACGGCCGGGTGTGTGTGTGTGTGGCTTTCCTGGGGAACACACAGCATTAGGATGCACTATGGGAAGGGAAGAGTGGATGTTGGCAGAGGCAGTATGAGGCTTTGGGCAGCGTTCTGCTGGGAAACCTTGGGTCCTGTCATTCATGTGGGATGTGCTGGACAAACACATCCATTCCATGGAAGCCCCACCCCGCATCATCAGTACTGCTGAATGTGAACGTATTGGTTCCAGATACCGCAGCACACCTTCAGAGGGCCAGCTGAGTCCATGCCTAGACAATTCAGGGCTGTTTTGGCAACAGCAGGGGGACCTACACAATATTAGGTAGGTGGTTACAATGTTATGGTCAGTGTATATGTACACAACAGAGGGTCAGTTGAGGAGTACTGGGGATGGAGAGGAGAGTCTGAGTAGTACGCTGGAGTGTGCAGAGAGTAATCTGTGTGGGCCTGCAGCTAACAGCAAACGGTGACTCACTCCCTTCGGACATGTGGCATGTGAACCTCATTGACTGGGCCGCACCATGGCAACCAGCAGTTGTGGAATTGTAAACAGAGTGAAGAGCTAAAAAGGCCAACTTACGAAATAGAGTTTCGCAGTCTCCCCACCATGCGAGCCAGCTGTCCTCTAAGTTTATATAGACACACTGTGGAGGGGGTCTTGTGACTAGCGGGAAGAGCTGAAACGTCTAAGTACTGAGCAGAACTTTTTTCGTCACCCCACGTAAATCCCTCTGGGATTTTAAACACTCAACTTGAGTTTAAACCACCAAGTGAAATAGAATTGAGACTTTTGGGTGAAGCAGACTGTGAGCATACTCAAGATAGCAGAAGGTTATTTATTAAGGCCTTTTACATGGAAAACTAGAGGTCTGTTTGTTTTCTAACTGTGTGTAAAAAGAGAAATCTTATGCCTCCACTCTCAGGCAAATGGTTGGCTTTGAGCAACTGCTTTGGTGTAGATTACCTGAGAAAGCAGATGTATTTCGTGGTAGACCTGTTCCATAGAACCTTATTGTTCCAGTCAAATTCCTCCGTAGCTGTGTCATAATGTAAAAATTTGATACTACGTAAAAAATTACCATATTTCTCTTTTCATGTCTTTCAAATGATTGACACAACAGTACCATAAACAAAGAGTCAAAGTCACACTTCCTTAGAAAACCATTACAGAGAAGGACATGCTTTATTATCATCATGTCACTGTAGTAATACAGACCACAAAGTGGGTTGAAAGAGGTGGAGACAACTGCGCTGCTCTGTTCTCTGGAAGAGTGTGACCCAGCCCTTTACAAACTAATTTCCTTCAAGCTCTAGAGTTCACAAAGGCACTCTGAACAGCTTGGAGCATTGTGGCTTCCCATACGATTACACAAACAACTGCTCAAGGTGTACTCCCGCAGCTGTGTCATGCCTCGGGTTTTCAGATGTGTAGATCTTTGCCACACATTTCTCATTGCTGACAATGACACCCTAACATATGACTAACGTTTGTTATATAGTTTGACTAAATAGCTCAACTTCTGTTTGTTTGTCGTTTTACTTTGAGCGCGAACTTGACCGAACTTTGTCTCCCCCTTTGCCGACCATCTTTCCTCGTAAGAGCATTTCACTTGAGCGATGAGCTCTAATATCGAACCCAAACTGTTCCTTTCATCTGGATATTTGGATTTGTGCCGTAAGATGTTGGAACGTCTCCACAACCTTCTGTGGAAGAGAACATGAATACACCCATAGAACACGACGTGCTGCCTCCCAACTGCTTTTTGCATGTATTACTCAAATGCTCTGATGTTTTACATTTAACATGAGGCCGCTATCCTCATTTACCTGCAATGGCTTATTACACTGTTATCAGCTCATTCCAGAGAAACACTCTCATTTTGCGTCATTCACAGGCCTATCTTGAGCTGTGAACAGTCTTTAAATTAATCTGCTCATTCCTATTGGCTAAGATAAACAATGAAGAGCAGAGAGAGCTAAGTAGCAAGAGTTACTCCGAGTGAAAATGTACGCTTGTAATAGTCATCCAAGTCATACATATTAGTACATACATGTCATATCTCATTGAGTTACTGTAAGTCTGAAAGCATTTCAGAAAGCTCATACATGATTTAGATGGAGGTTCAAAATGGAGGATTATTCTATCTGGGGGTTTTTTATATATCTGTACCACATTATGTATGTGTACAGTAACTCTACTCAATGACACTGTACATAACACGTGCCAAGACTTGTAGGAACACTTTGTTCAGACTGCTGGTTCCATCTAGAAGACTGGGTGTGGTGTTAGGTTAACAGTAAACAGGCATTTGTTTAGTCTCCAGAGCCCTGTGGGCTGGGTGGACAAGTGGGTTGCATCTCTACATATTCTCTAACTCGCTGTACTTCTCCTGGGCATGGACTTGTTGAGGTGTCATCCGATCGCTTACCTTGGATCCAATCTGATAAGCTGAAGAACTTGCAGATGAAATGAGCATCTGTGTAGCGCAGAGCTGCATCAAACTCAAACCATGTCTGCTCAGATACTGAGGCCAGGATTCTTGGAAAAAGGTTTTTTAGAAAACAAGGTCAACTTGGTCATAACTATATCAGTGCATCATGCTGTGATGTATGCTACTTAGAGCCCCGAGACATTTCCTCTTCTGACTTATATTGTAGAACAATAGCATTATGTGGGTCTGTGTTGAAACCTGTGAAGGTCTGATGCACTGATGCTGTACCTTAGAAGGAAGCAACAGACATGGTGACTCACTGTTAACAGAAGCTGCTTTTCTCTAGAATATCTCCCCAGGGTATTGATGTTCTCCCATCAGTTCTGTTGTATTTGGTTCAATTCTAAGGAAGTACTTCGCTGGTGTTTCTCGTGTGGGAGGATTACTATCATCAATCTTCCTGTTTGTTCGTGTATGTAGGACATGTATCAGCATGTGTATGTACATGTGTAAGTCTCCAAAACAAAGTCACTCATCATGAAAATCCTTTATAGAAAAATAGTGCACTTTATTATAAATTATTGAAATGTTTATATAAATATAAATATGTGCAAATTTGTTTCGGTCTGCATGCTTCTGCTATACCTATATCTTCAAATGTCTTCAAGCATCTACAACCAAATACTTGGCTGGTAACTGTGGTATCTTTATAAAAGATAGGATTATTATTTTCACCACTCATGTAAACATTGTCTTGTATTAGAAAGAGATTAGAATAAGAAGTATCTTGGGTCCTCTCTTTTCGACACGCTAAAATGTTGTTTTTTGAAATAGCTAGCAGTTTGTTGACTCCTGGCTGAGCAATATCTTCCACCAGTTTTATACAGGTACATTTCTCAGTGTCAGTTGGAGGCTGAGACAAACAGCTGACAAATCGTTATAACGCCATACCATTTACATCGAAACATAGATCTGCTTACTCCTCTGGTTGGTTATTTTAGAAGGTCAGGAGGTTTGACATCGTCTATTGTCAATAAAGTTAGAAACATACAATTGCTATAATGTTCTTTCCACGTTTCTTTGTTTGAAAGTGAATGTCTCTGGAGTCTCTTTTGTCTTTTGTAGGTTACCTCTTGTGTTCATTGCACCGTTGCAACATTCAGAAAAAAAACAAAAAAACATTCAACCTTTTGATCCATTTCAAACAAATATTTACTGGTGTGATGACGTTGAACATGAGTGTCCATGGAACAACCGTGTAAGTTCCTGGTGACTGACTAGTCCGTTGGCCAGAGCACACAGAATTTTAGAGAGCCAGCCTGTTTCCACCATCATGTTTAAACCTTCCCAGGTTTGTCTTATCCATGACTAATGTCAATTTCCTAGCCAAAGCCATGGCCAGTCTTGGTGTAATGAATGAGTAGTTAGCCAAGGCTGGTGTATGTCTGTTGACTGCATAGCTCAATGGTTAGCAGCAGTGAGGAGATATGTGGCAAGAGAGGCTAGAATGCTGTATACTCCAAGCGTGCCTGGAGCCCTTTAGCTGAAGAGCATTCTGGTACACACTATGTGGTCATAGAGAGAGGACTTTCTCCGGCTGATACACACAGGATCCAATAGCAGCAGATCCCTCTTTGTCTGTCTTCTGGGCCTGGGTTTTCCCTGTGCCCACTAATAGTACAGCCTTTGGTAATTGACTGAAAGTCGGATGCATCTGTTGAAGCCGCTTTCTGCCTCGCTTCTCCAGGCCAGCTCTCTCTCCTGGTGCTATGAGGTCATCAGAGCGCTTGCCAAGGCCACATCTCATCAGCAGCTGGTTCTCTTGGTACACCATAACGGAACTGTTGCGTACTTCTGTAACACTGCAGACACGAGTCTCTAGATGGGAGCGTCGTAGTCCTGGAGGAACTCTTTGAGAGGATGAGGGAGCTGGTCTCTTTTGGAGGAGATGTCCAGGTGTCCATTGACCGTTTTCCTGCACAGGTGCTGCAGGGTGGACATGCTGGTAGACAGCGGCTTCAGCAACTCCAAAGGGATTTTCTCCCCTCCAGAGTAGATGTAGTAGGAGCTCACTCCTCGAGTGTTCCCCCCACATGAGGCACCTTTGCTGGGGGGCATGTAGTGATGGACCAGCTTGAGGACGCAGTCAAAGTGGGGGACAGATAGCAAGCTTTTAGGGTCTGTCTGCAGGAAAAACGTGCTGGAATCACACTGGACACGCAAATTCTTGGTGCCCGACGCCGTCTTCACACTGAGGGTGAAGAAATGTCGGTTGTCAGAGCTGTCCCTGATGAGGAAGGTGCCATTAGCCTCGGAGGCCAGCATGGCGTTGGCCTCCTTGCCATTGATGGAGCCCCAGTAGAATCCGCTCTCCTGGAGCTTGTGCAAGTTGGTGAGCACTAGCTGGTACTGTAGCTTGGAGCTGAAGGTCTTGAAACGGTGGGGCAGCCTCATGTTGGTGTCGAACGGGCTGCTGCTCATGACGGAGTCAAACTTGCTGTAGGTTACCATGGCGCTGCGTCCGCACTCTGGACTGCCTGGTGAGCACTAGGCACCACGCAGACGACAGAAGAGGAGAGGGGCTGTCAAAGAGCAGGTTGAGACTGCAGCCGCAAGGGACTTGGAGGTCAACTTGTTGTAGGTTGGTGTTAAGGGTTGAAACTCCTGGGAAAGAGACAAGAATCAACGTTAGAGATCAGCGAATGGATAAAAGTAGAATGAATTGGATGTTGGGTGCGATTATAATATGTCAGCAGCTTTGTTTTGAGTAGAGAAAGTGAATGGACTTTTTAATAGACTATCAGATTATATCAATCGAATTATAGCAACGCAATAAACGTTCTGGGTAACTTTATTTATAGAGAAACTAGATAGAGAGTAATGTGATATTCTTCGATCCACGATGCTCTTGGGCAAAGATTGTCTATGTCTTTTCAAATAGTGTCGCTAAAATCATAGGCACAGAGAGTTTCTATTGTTACTTTGAGAATGTAAGCAAGCACCCTGATGTTATTCGGTGTTTTTTCTTTTTTATCTCCAAAACCAAACCACTTGTTTCAAACCTACTTCCGATTTTATCAATGTCACTATAGTTAGATTCCGTTAAGTGACGTAACAATTATGATAATATTTGAATGTCAGCGCTGATTTGGCTACGCGGTGTGGACGTTGATAAAAATCGGATTTCCATAAACTTTTTCCGTGTACTTAGGATCGGTAACAGCGGTCAGTTCCCGTAAAGCAGCGTAATTCTTGAACCATTGCACAATTGCCCAGGTCAGTCATGGAAAACGAAAACATTTATAATTCTATATTGTTTGCTGTCGTTAAGGCTGTTTAATTCAGTTCACGACAACATTTTAAACAAAAATAATAATAAAATTCCGTTTTTACCTTAACTGTATCGGTTCTTTCAGCTTCGAACTCGAAATAGTTTGTCCGGTATCTTCAGAGCAGGGATGAAAAAAGTTGTGTCGATATCGTCTCTTTAAAAGTGAACAGTGGTCTACAAATGGTATCCTTTCGAATCACTTCAATTCACATAAGTTGGTCCTTTGTCTAGAGACCGTGGGCTCTTTATGAACCGTTTGCCTGTTAGTGATCAACTTGCGTGTGAGGCTCGCGCTCATAATGTGTCGAGCTGACGAGGCTCCTCCTCCTCTTCCAGTAAGGCGCTCTTGGCAGATTGTCAGTAAGAATAGTTTTTTTTTAAAGGATTCCTGGTATTCACTGAGGCCATCCCCTCCCCCTCGCTATTCCTTCAAAATGAAGTTATGAAGTTCCAAGCAGTAAGTCTTCCTGTTTTGCGATTCCGAAGCAACTTATCGACACAGACTCCTCATTGTTCAAACATATAAAGTTTTATTGTATGATAAGTAATACATCATTCAAGTTCAGTTAATTATTCAATTCACTGCCTGTGTTTTCTTTAGCTCATCATACGTTTTATGGCAATGTACAAAAAAATAATGGATTAGATCATTATTTAGAAGTTGTGAGGGTATAGAGTTGGCATAGTAACATATGGTTGGTACACAGGGTCTCAGAATATCCAGTAAGCTGCTAAGCCTGTGCCTCCTAGTGGAGCAGTGCAGCAGACATGATAGCCTGCAGCCTTCATGTGTATTATCCCTAGGGAAGGCACCAGTGCTTGACTGAACCTGCTTGAATGGATACTTGAGAACATTCATTCCCATTGTGAATTCTTTGGAACCGTGATCCTGTAGAAAACTGTCGTTTTCTTCTAGATGTCTGATTACAAAGTTTCGAAATCCTTTCACATGGTATCTTTTGTGTGTGTACTGGAAGAAGGATCATAATGTGAGGCACATCCTGTTCATGCTGTGAGTGTGACTTGTGCACTGCTCATGCCTGCTTCAGAGCTCTCTGACTTCATCCTGGGAGGGCTGGGTACATCATAAGGGCTTCCAGTCACACCAGGCCTTCACTTCTGATAACCCTTCCTTTAACCCCCCACCCCACCCCACCCCGCCACCCCCACCCCATCCAGCTGCCCCATGACGACTCGTGTGTTGTGGTTAACCGGAGCACGGCTGATAGGTTTGGCATTGGCATATATCAGTGTGTTCAATTCCGTGTCTTTGTTGGCGTTTCCTTCTTTTGAACATCCCCTTGAGAGCGTGTGGGAAGAGTGCAGCAGTGATGACGCTAGACCCAACTTCCCTAATGAAGTTTGGTGAGGGCCAGCTGTGTCCAATGAGTCAGGTGCCCTCGTGTGAATCAGACCCCCACTGGCAGAAGAGGCAGGGAAGTATGGAGAGACACTGTGAGAACCCCGTTGGTTCCTGTAAACCCGCCTGTGTCATGCTTGTAAGGCGTGCTTGCAACAGCTTCATAACCTTAATAGCCTCCCAGAGAAACCATGAAAAGAAAGACAGAGGATGTGTTGGTGAGCTGTCAGAAAAGCGTTGGTGAGCTGTCAGAGACGCACTGGTGATCTGTCAGAGACACACTGGTGATCTGTCAGAGACACACTGGTGATCTGTCAGAGAAGCACTGATGATCTGTTAGAGACACACTGGTGATCTGTCAGAGAAGCACTGATGATCTGTTAGAGACACACTGGTGATCTGTCAGAGAAGCCCTGGTGAGCTGTTAGAACATCACGGGTTCAAGTCTCTTGACAAACAATACCCTGAAAAAGGATCATCTTCTCTGAAATTACCAGCAGTATCCAGGCCTCTGACGGTAAACCTGCTTCAAAACACTTTTTTTTGGTCACTACAAAAAGACCAATGAGCAAAAGGTATGTTATAAGATAAGGTAAGCTCTGCAGTTACCAGCAGGATGGTGGATGACGTACACAAGTATTTAACATTGATCAGACGTCAATATTTAAACATTACAGGCAGTGTGTATTTAACCCAAGGTCAACTATCACAGAGGAGGGTAGTTACCCCTGCTTGCAAGCTTACCCACCCGTTGCTAAGAGAAACTCCCAAACTGCACTGCTGTTTTAAAGCCCATTGCTTTTGGCAGACTATGTAAAGTACAGAGTGATATCCTTGGCTAGATGATGGATATATTTGGCTCATAGTCTCTCTCTCTCTCTCTCTCTCTCTCTCTCTTTCTCATGAACAACTAGTTGAACACACACAGCTGACCACATTTCTGATGTTCCATGTTGTATATGAGTCAATTATGATGTTGGAATCCTGTTTCTAAACATGGTTTTGGACTATATTAACAACATGCAGCATCTGACCCCTTCATGGAGTGTCTTAAAGTAAACATCTTGTAGACAGAACGTACAGATAAATGTTTTCCCTCAAACTATTTAGTGGTTCAAAGCACTTTATTTTTGTCCAAAGTAGCTGATTCATACGGCACCAAAGTTAAGGGAAGGTTCCAGTAAACCCATTTGTTGTTTGAAGGAGAGGCAAGATTTTCTGCGTTGAGAAGAGCAGTGGGAAAGGAGAATGTTATTAAAGTATGCATTTGCTGACTTTAGCTTTGACCGAGCTTGACTGAAAAACAAGACAAGAATGACAAGTCTTTCTGCAATTCTGAATGAATGACATTATCCACAGTATGGTCTTGTCCCAGAAAGAACCACTATGCATTATGTTCTGTTGTGTCAAGCTGGATAAACAGTGAACTCGAGATCCAGTAGGATAACATTTAATAACACTGTTCAGGACACTGCCCATTTTCATTTATGTTGGTTTGCTTGCCGAGATCTTGGTTGAAGGCTCTGAATGCCAATTGACCTTCTTTCATTCATGCCATACTGACATAAGGCAAACCTACACTGTATTAGGTGATATATGACTGGCAAGTATCATGTTATGTCATTGCAGTATATTTCAAGCAATTAAGATATGAGATTAGATAACACCCCAGTTATGATAGTCACCATATTCCACAGGCTGTTTCAAGGAGGTTCCTGGCACTAGATATATTGTACTGGTTATATAACACAAGTTCTGTTAAATAAAAAGTTAATCTTTTATTGTAGGGGAAGTGTTAGCATAATTCTCAGAAGTGGTTCAGCGATTACAGTGAAATTGGTAAAAGTCATTTTTTGCCCAATTGTAGAAGTCATGCCTAACCTTTCCCCATTTTGAATGTAATCAGAAACTTCCTTGTCTGCATGTTACACAATAATGTGTGTTTATACTTTGAAAGGTTATTTGACACTCTCTCACATGTTAAAAATGTGTTTTGGTTCGATTTTGTACAACTGTCTCCTTGCTTGGGCATAACTTAAAAGACAAAAGGAAGATTGTGCCTTTTCGGCTGTGGCCCCATGGCTCTGAAACAGTCTTCCCTCCACATTAAGTCCTCGCCCACTAATGTTTTTAAATAATAAATAAAGCTCCTCTTGTTCTCCCTTGTTGTCCTGCCTGCAACTATGTCAATGTGACTGGTTAATACACATGGCTGACACTGGTTGTTTGTAATTGTGTTTAGATATAAATTTGACTTGACAAGAGCAAAAAAAGCCTCAAACATGCAACTTTAAGCAAAAGTATACAATCCAAAATGGTTAAAAAGCACAAGTGATTTATAATTCTTTCATATTTATTTTTTCTTTCAGTTTTTGTGTTCCTGGAAATACCCTTCCACTTTAAACACACTGAAAACACGTAATCACAGCCCTGGCTATACTCATTGAAAAGCTATGAAACTGTGATGTAATAATGATACCGATATGAGAGAGGGTGGACTGGAATTGGAACTGGGAACCTTTTTTTGAGTAATAAACTATTGTTTCCTAAAGTTCTATGCAGTTTCTGTGGATGTGTTGTAGAGTGTAACAGTATGCAGTTTATGTGGTTGTGATGTAGAGTGTAATAATATGCAGTTTATGTGGTTGTGATGTAGAGTGTAACAGTATGTAGTTTATGTGGCTGTGATGTAGAGTGTAACAGTATGTAGTTAATGTGGTTGTGATGTAGAGTGTAACGGTATGCATTTTATGTGGTTGTGATGTAGAGTGTAACAATATGCAGTTTATGTGGTTGTGATGTAGAGTGTAACAGTATGCAGTTTATGTGGTTGTGATGTAGAGTGTAACAGCATGCAGTTTTTGTGGATACGGTGTAGAGTGTAACAGCATGCAGTTTTTGTGGATACGGTGTAGAGTGTAACAGCATGCAGTTTTTGCGGATATGATGCAGAGTGTAACAGCATGCAGTTTTTGTGGATACGGTGTAGAGTGTAACAGCATGCAGTTTTTGCGGATATGATGCAGAGTGTGGCATAAAATTCCCTGCATGAAGATAATAAGAATCTGATGTTAATCTAAAGAGAAAAAAGAGAGGTTGTGATTCTTAGTCCAAACCTCATCACATGAATGAATCGCTACAGTGCACACAACTATCATGACTAACTTGCGTTTCCAGTTTGAATCTAAAGGAAACCTCTTTTCATAGAAAAGAGTCCCTGGTAGAGCTAACTAACGTCCACCAGCAGGTGGGTCTCCCTTCATATCTAGAGAATGGGTTGCTGGCACTGGATGCTCTCACAGCGTTTCGACTGATCATATTGGTGTGCGAAGGCTCAGACAAATGCATTAACTAAACATTCCTTCCTCTGGGGTCACATGATCTTTTCTGCTTCTGGCCTTAAGCATCATCCCAGCTAGGATGGAACATTCCAGGTCAGCAGTCTGGAAAGCGAGCGAGAGAGTCATCAACTCACGTCAATCATATTAAGGTTTTCTGGAAAGTCGGGCAAAAAAAAATTGGATCACTTATCACATTGTTATTTGGCCATTCGCTTGGACATAACTTAAATTACATCATTTAATTTGGACCATGTCAAGAGATTATGTGTTTTGGTAAATGATTACTCAGTTGTGATTATGTTTCCTGTATTGCTTGGGTGTTGGCCTTGTAGCTTGGTGCCAATGTGTGTAATGTGTGCATTCTACCAAGGGCATGGAGGAGGGCAGGGCAGAGTACAGCCCGTGGATTGGCATGCATTGCCAGTCAAGTCATCGTTAGTTTACTGGATGGTTTGTTTAAAGTGTGAAATACTGGTAAAACCACCAATACAAATACTGTAGTTTGTTAACGAAAAACAATAAATGCATTGAAGTGCAAGTTCGTGTACTGGGAAACTTGTTGTGGCCTGCGGGTGCTTTCTGGCATGACCTAAGGTGAGATGGTGAAGGAGAACAGAGAACAAAGAGGGACAGACAGCGATATTGTGATGATGTCTGAGGCCACGGGATTCTGTGATCCACTTACAAAGAGGAAAATACAAGGTTTCACACAAGATTGTGAGTTTCTCTGTGGGCTATTAGGAGACCAGATGGAAAAATGACCCATTGAATGACTAGATGTGGGAGTTCACCTCGTTTGTTTCCTAATTATTTTAAACTGACTTGACTTCAGGGGAATGCTCACTTTGACATTCAGTGTAACGTTGCAAAAAAGGGTAGTGGAAAGTTTCACTTGAATGTTGTCATAGTACGGATCATTCACGTCATGCTTTTGAGGAAGTTATTCAAGTTAGAAATATAACAAAACTAACGTCATAAAACTAAGCAGTGTCTCATGTTCCCACAACGTTACACAATGTGTAGAAACAGAGTGCTTTAAAAAAGGAGAAGAAGACATTTCTGAAATGTAAACAATTCACATTTAGTATTTAAAAAGAGGGTTAGTCTAGGCTTGAGGGCAGTGGAACGTACTTTTTGAGACTTTAGTACAAACTTAACTCCTGAAACATATTTGAAATATCACGGGAATATATCAGAGCCCAATGATAAGAGGAAATGCTTTGGCATCTATGACAGCTGTGTAGTGCAAGGCTAGGTGTCACCTTCCCACCACCTCTCATATGCTAAAATCTGGAGTTGCTGGATGGAGTCGGTACTTAAAGGCTCTCACAAATCATTATACGCTTTAATGTCGCATTGCTACTCATATGTTGACAAGTAAGGGTCAAGATGTGATCCGATTGGTTGTTTTGGTGGTTTGGCCAATGTTAAACCCCCTACAGTTGAAAACACTAGCCTTCCAACAACACATACTGAACAGTAAGCACTTCACTAATCAAAATTTGGCTCATCTTCCCTATTTAGAAGGACGGTGAGATCATCGCCGGCAAGTCTGGTAAAGTGCTTTTTGTCTCATGTTGGGTAAATAAACAAAGGAGTGGAGTTACCCAGTAAGGTTTTTACTGTATTCTGATCATGATCAACTGCAGCATCAGGTGTACTGATTGCATCATTGGAGCAGTTAACAGGGTTCATCTGATCCGGTCCACCTCGTTCTGGCTGCTGCAGACGCCACCATCCGTTTTGCAGTATTGAACGTAAGGGGATGAAGGAGCCAATGACATAATGAAAATTCAAAATGGACTTTGATTCCCACCAACCCCAGGAATAGCCGACTGATGTCATCAGGCAGAGGGTAAATAATATGTCTGCACGATTATAGAAAAAGGTTGCTCAGCTAAGACACTGCCAGTTAGCTGAACAGGCTTTGGGTAGACGCACTCACACACTTGGACAGTGCACACACGCACGCACACACACGCATGCATGCACACATGCAGACACACACACACACACTCACACAGGGCAGTAGTAACCTGATCCTGAGTGGTGCCAGTAAGCGGTGTCTGACATTTCCGGATGGATTTAGTGTGTTCGTGCGAGGTTCACACACCGGCACGGTAGATACAGTGCTCGTGTGGCGATCTCAACCAAACGGGCTGGCAGAAACATGCTAATACAATCTATTCTTCATACCTCTAGAAGAACTGCGCAGAAGTCACTCTCTGTAGAGCTTTCTCAACCTCCGATTCCTGAACAGACGGGTTGCAGTACTTATTCCAAGCGAATGTTTCTTTTTTCCGGTGTACCCAGTCTGTTATGTACCTCCCATGATTTTCGTTCATTCCGTGTATATGGTTTATGGGGTAGTTAGTATAAGACAGACCGGGAATTCTTGGACAAAAGTCACAGTTGGATTCCAGCGTTAGCAGAGTCATGAATTGGGGCTGAAGTGCTGCTGCAACTTGGTTGTTCTTTATGCAGGTGTGTGTGTGTGTGTGTGTGTGTGTGTGTGTGTGTGTGCGTGTGCGTGTGTGTGTTTGTGCACACTTTTTTCTGCAAAGGAATGACACCCTATCCTGGTACTTGTCAATGTTTTCCACCACTACATTCCAGGTCGTGTATCTTCTTATGGTCCTAACGCTAAAGGAGGCACGCGCAATCGACCTTCCTCCTCTGTCCTTCTCTCGCAGTTCGTTTCTGAGAACAGTGGCACAGAGTGACACAGAAGAGCAGACCTTTCTCATGGCCTTATCTGACAGCTAGCCTTTTATCTCTTCCAAGTATCCACGAGACACGCTCCGATCATCACTTAGCGAGGTCGACTTCAGACAACCTTCTGGGATGTGGTCCTGTGTCGGGGGTGGGGTGGGGGGGGAGGGTATCTGCAGCCCTCCCCTCTCTAAAGCATTTCCTCCAGTCCTGCGCCTTACTGGGCACTCCCTGTAGACAGGAAATTCTCCTGGAGTCCCTCCAAGATACGGCCCCTATTCCTCTTTTCCCGGTTCCAGCCTTCCTAGAAGCACAGTACAGACTGTTCCAATCCCTGCACCTATGTACATAAACAAAACGCCTGCTCTCCAGCAAACCCCCAGGGTCTCTTGTTCCCAACTGTCCTGTTGCAAGAAGGGTTACGGCGATCTTTTTGAATGTTTATAACCCTAGGTCATTGAGTTACAGTAGGTCGTATTGGCTAGAATGGGATAGGTTATATTCTCACTGATTCTCACTGATTGAAGAAAACCTTAAACTGCCATAATTACAAATCAGTTGGGTCACTGCATTAGAATCAAAGAATGATTCCCAGAATGAGAGTCACCCCACTTCAGTGAATGTGCAGAATATTCCACATGGCTATGAGCTCTCTGGGACAAACAACTGTGACCTCACTGTTCTTTTCACAAAGGCTTTCAACGAAACCGATCCGAGGTTGTTCTGCTGCTTTACACTTTCCGTCAAAAGAATCTTTACTTGAATAATAATTTCCTGGTACTACAAGGTCCAGACAAAGATCCGTCTGTCTGTTCAGTCTTCCCGAACAGAACAAAGCGATGAGTAATGACGTGTTCACTCAATAAAGGTGTCATTCTACCTGGTGACTGGCCAAGATGAGCGTTGACATGATACCTTGATATCCATATAAATCTAGGTTAGTGTGTTAGTATGTCAAAAAAGCTCAAGTATCTGCAAGAACAAATACATTATAATAATATGTTCATTTAGGACTTGCTTTTATCCCAAATTACATGCAGATCACTTCGCTAAGTTATAGTGGGGTTTTAAACACACATCATGAAACAGTTTCATGCAAAATGATAGTTTCTATGTCCCAACCTAGACTGTGGTATGACTTTTCAAAAATAATGTTGAATCTAATCAGCAAATGTAACATGTTGCAACTATTCGTATCAAATTCAGATAATCTGGGTCGTGAACATATGTCAACCAGTTCTTTGTCACTGTTCCGTTGAAATGAGTGATACGCAAAGAGTTTTACGAGATCGAATTTCAAATTACATTTGCGTTAGTCAATTCGCACGAATCCTATAATAATAATAATGTTTCCCTGAAATGAAGTGCTCACCTTAAATTTCAATGTATAATTTTTTTTTTGATTTGCTAAAAGATTTGCACATTTACAGAGCGAGTGCATAGTTTGAAAATGTGATATTTGAATTCATTAGTACTGGGAGGAGGGGAGTGTCAAGTTGACATCGTTTCTTGCTTTTATGATCCACCCTTTGTGGCCTCAACAGCTCTGAGTGTTTGCTAGTGTTATGATTGTGAACTCTCTTTCTCAGAAATGGAGTAAATTCCAGGAGCAAGGCAGAACCTCTGTAAATCCATTATTCCTGGAGGAATGTGAACAGGATTCACAGAGATACAGTAAAACTCAAGCCAGCTGCAAATACACCAGCAAGAGTTCGACGTGTCTCATGGTGTGTGGATCTGGGTCTGGGGCTTTGTTTCTCGGTATCTCCGACCGCTCAATATGTTGCTTTGATGCTCCGTATTACCACGATGGAGAGCTTGTCATCTTACTGTAACTTAGCTGACGTGTCAGTGAGCTGGGGGCTCCAGTCAGTCTGTGTGGCAGGCTTGTTTTATCAACAGGATTAGAGGAACACCACAGTGACTGGGGTTCCTGGATGTCAGAGTTGTTGGGTCTGTGGTCCGCGCTGACCTCCACAATACTGATGATCTCGAAAGGAGTTACAGCCCTTCGCTCAGATAATACGAATACAAATCTTTAATGGTATTTTTTCAGACTATGTCTAGGTTGCCAGAATCTGTGATACTATGTGTGTGTATCTATGCATGCTTTTGTCTGGGTGCCTGTGGAGGCAGGCGCACACCCAGCAAGCCTCCTGCTGGCAGAGGCTTCTCCATGCCAGCGGAGGTCAGACCCAGGCACGGTGGGGTGCGCCTCTCTCCCGCCACGATGGGCCTGCAGGCAGGGGGAGGCCGCTGCACTTCTGGGAAACGGCCTGGCCTTAATTGGAGGACTTCTAATGTCACATGGATCCACTTAGAGGAGGAGATGGAAGATCCTGCAGGCTCACAGAGACATGCAGCGTGGCCAGTCTCTCTCTCCCTCTCCCTCTCCCTCATCAGCACAAACCACAATGCAGTCCTTTAAACACACACACACAGTATGTTGAATGGATCTGGCTGGAATGTGATGACACAGTGCGGTGCGTCTCCAGTAGACAGACGATGGTATGGAGTTCTTGGGTGATGGTTTCAGGAGGGGTAAGACATGGGTCTTGTGATCCTAAAGGGACAAGCAGGCAGGTTTAATACGGTTGCTGTCTGAAAATCTCTTGCCGACGTCTCATTGTGTTTACTCACTCACTCTACATCTAGACTCAATGCTCAATACTTATTGCAGGTCACTTTAGATGAGTGCCCTGTTCAATGATTAAACTGAAGGGAGAAATCCCTGAGAACTGGTAGACGGACTGCATATGTCCACATTCTCTCTTTTCCACATTACTGGGAAGCAGGGAGAAAAATAGCATGCAATCACAAAAACAAAGAATTCCCTCTAGCTTTAGAATCCCACTCCTCCCTTCCCAGTTCTCTCTCTGTCTCTCTCTGTCTCTCTCTCTCTCTCTCTCTCTCTCTGTCTCTCTCTCTCTCTCTCTCTCTCTCTCTCTGTCTGTCTCTCTCTCTCTGTCTCTCTCTCGTCTACCTTTTTCCATCTGTTAAGGTCACCTCCCTATACAGGGCATAGAGATGCCAAAGCTTCTGATCGTATTGTTTTACCATGACCATAAACAAACGTTTCAATGGAACGATGTCAAGAGTATTACGGAAAGTTATTCTTGAAGAGCGCTTCCTGGATGCTTGTCCAGTACTATGAAATCAGATAAACAGATAAGAAACTGTCACTGTTTGCTTTCAGGCCTTCCTTGGTTCATCTGAGAAACATGTCGCCAATTTCTTGGTAAAACCATATATTTCCTTCAACTGAAATACTACTTTATTGAAACGTTTTTAGTTCTTCAAAAGCAAGGGATAAATTGTTTAACTTACAGCATATCGTACACCTTTGCCCATCAAAATGGAATCTTAACGTATGTATTCATTTTCTATTATAATGTGTGTTTCTAAAAAGTAACCCATCACAATTAATTCAGTGTTTTTAACTGAATCTTCGCATTCATGGAGTAATCCCTAATACTAATTGATTATTTTCCCAGGCAGCATTTAATGAGATACACGTTCAATACGTGTACATGTTGGTATTTCTCAGTCAGTTAATATAAGAACTTGGGAACGTTTTCCTGAAAGGGAACAGATGTAAAGCAATCAAGAGGATATTGGATGTTATGTTTCTCGGTAACTGTTTGCAATGAGCAAAGAGCCCCCAGGTGGATTGGATACATGATCTTGTGTGTTCAGGTGTTCAATCTGGATGTTACTCTGGTCTGCTCTGACCGACAGCAAGGTCAGTAAGTTCTCGTCTAAAAACCTGGCTTTTACTCAGAGAATTAAAAAAAAATCTGCCACCCGCTTCTTTGTGTTCGTTTTTTATCACTGCATTGTTTGACCATGATGTTTCCTGCTGGTCAATGATCTAGTGAGTGTGCTCTGGCCTAGCGCCACAACAGGGCAACACTGACACCTGCTGGTGATATCCAGAATGACTCCACAGCTAAATGACGACACGATGGAAAATGAGAATACATTGTTAAGGAAGTTACCTTAACTGGAAAGCGGACAATTGTTTTAACTATTTTTATTAACTTCCTTTTAGCTTGATTACATGGCAATGATAGAAACCTCATATAAATCAAACACTACTATGACTAAAGAAAAAGGAAAATGGCACTCGGCTAATAACATACTGCTAGATCAACTCAAAATGACATATATAAAAATGGAGACAAATACCCACTATACATTTAAGTATGTACAACCTTGATAAATAAACCAATACTGTCTAGAATTATGATTGTTTTCCAATTCATCCTGCATTGTTACTCTGCAGCATCAGTGCACTGTGAGGGACAAGGATGTAAGCCAGAAGCAAACAAGCCATGACCAATAGCAGGCAAGCACTGATGACATCACAGAGGAAATGGCTTTGTACACTAACAAAACTGTGCCTTCTTACAACTGTGGTCAACTTTGCATCATAAAGCACTTTTTCCCCACTCACAACAAAAGAAAAAACAAATCAGATGGATGTTTACCAAAAGACGTGTCAAACATCTTTTACTGCTCACTGGTTTGAAACGTCAGCGCATAAATACAGCATTTCAGTATAGTATGTTCCTGATACAATAAGCAAGTGTTGTAGAACATCTACTCGAACAGTTTTTAAAGCATCTACAACAATTACATTGTTGTCTGACTTATGATACTCATCTGAACTCCTCTTTATTAGGTAATCCTGTTCAACTGCGAAGTTAACGCAAACATCTAATCAGCAGATCGCGTGGCAGCAACTCAATGCATGTATGCATGTAGAGACATGGTAAAGACGATCTGCTAAAGTTCAACCCAAGCATCAAAATGCGGAAAAGAAATGAGTTTGAAGTGACTTTCAACATGGTTTTCAGCCTGGTTTTTAGTGCCAGACTGGCTGGTTGGAATTTTAACACGGAACTATCTGTAGGGTTAGCAGAGAACGGTTTGAAAAAGGGGCAAATATCCAGTGACTGCTAGTTCTCTGGGTGTCAAGGCCTTGGAGGTCAGAAGACTGAAGACTGGCTCCAGCTGACAGAAAGGCAACATGTAACTCAAATGACCGCTTGTTACAGCCGAGGTGTGCAGAAAAGCATCTCTGAGCGCACGACACGTTAAACCTTGAAGCAGAGGGCCTCTAGCAGCAGAGGACCACACTGGGGGCCACTCCTGTCAGCTCAAAACAGGAAACTGAGGCTACCATTCACACAGGCTCGTAAAAAAAAAGAAAATCTTGGTCTAATGAATCTTGATTTCTGCTGCAACATTCAGATGGTTGAGTCCAAATGTTTCGTTTTTTTGGCATAAACAACATTAATTATGGATCCATCATCCTGCCTTGCATCAACGGCTACTGATGATGTTATAATGGTGTGAGGGCTAAGATATGCCACACGGTCTACCTGGGTTGACTATCAAACAGGCAGGATTGCGTGGAGAGGCGATGAAGTGGTGGTCCTAGATGGGTACAAGGTTGAAAAGCAGCTTGACTGGGAAAGACCATCTGTCGGTGAATTAGTTACCAGCAGCATGATAGGTCACATATCATAAAAGTGTGTCAGGCGGACTGGGAACATCATAAACTGCATTTGCGTCACCGATCCTTGAACGATCTTGTGTGTGGAGAGCGAGGGGGATGGTGGGAGACAGAGAGAAGATGAGGACAATATCTGGGCTTCTAGACACCCTAACCCCTGGGTACGCTTCTGAAAAAAAGCTCTGTCATGACTGAAGCTTACTGCTCCTGGGTACACCTATACCCAGGATGAACTTCCAGGCTAACCAGGAAATGGACACAGCCCTATTTATCTCACTTTACCCTGTCCAAACAAAAGGACCAGGGGACATTTACCCTCCTGTGCATTTATGCGACCCCTCTCCAAATCCAAATCAACTGAGGTCAAGCATTATCAGCCTGTTACATTTGAGAAACAAGACAAGGGTACTGAGCGAAGGTTTGGACTCCCATCTTTCCTGATACAGAACATCGTAACAATCTCCTGAGAGGCAACTTTGAAATATTTTAGTTGGGTTTTTTTCTCACCACTTTTCTACAAAATCTCAAACAAAGTTGGCAAATTAAACCTCTATTTCCCCTCAGTTTTCTCAAAAAGGTCCTTAAAAAGCAAATGAAAAGTGGAGGACTGAGAGGACAAACAGTAAAAGCTGGAAAAATAGACACATATTACCCCCCCCCAAAAAAATGAAAGTACACAAGAAACTCTCTGTTTTCTTTCCAAAAGCTAGTAAGATTATTTTGGTTGGGATGACACACTGTCAGACCTGCTGAGTTTAAATGGTGTATACATAGCTATCAGTGTGTGTATGCATGTGTGTGTGTATGTGCATGTTTGTGTTGCCAGGAAAGCATGAGAAAAGGGCCTCTTCGAGGGCTGGGGCTCACACAGAAAAAGAGTCGAGTGTGAACATTCAGACAGCTAGAGGACGCTTAGGGTTCTGACCCTGGTTCTATGTTGAGATTCAGCATGCTGTCTGTACTATAGCCTGTATAGTGTCCCAAAGCAAGAACAAGACATCCCTGGGAGCCTCTGCGGTGATGGGGGAGAAGGGGGGGGGAGAGAGAGAGAGACCCCAGAGGCATCCTCCCCCCTCAGCCCCTATCTGGCAAGTGCAAGACGAGAGTGGTGTTTATCTCTAGTGCCTCTTCATGGATGACACCTTCTTTTTCCTGGCAGCCAGCATATCATAGAAGGGATCCCTGCTGATGGCGGCTCTGCAGGAGGAAGGGGAGAAGAAAAGAGAAATAATCAGAGACAGATGAACAAGCAAGGCGCGCCTCCAGAGAGCGTCTCTCTTTCCCAAAAGAACGGCACGACACGCCGTCGACAGGAATAGGAACATTCGCCTTTACTCTACATGGCAACCCAAACACACCTGGGTCACCTGGGTTCACACACGCTTGTCAGCTTGAGGGACTCACTTGATACTGTTCATCCAGTCGTCCTTCTCCTCCAGGGTGGGGGCAGAGATGCGGTAGAAGGTGTGGTTGCCCTCGACAACCCGTCCATCGGCCTCCGTCTTGCAGGCTTTGATCACCTGGTCCTTGTTGTCTGGGATGAAGAGCTCAAAGCAGTTCTACAGGGAAGGAAAAGGAGGTTTTGGAATTGAAACTTGTGCGTGTGTGCGTTGTGTGTGTAATGTGTGAGTGGTCCAGAAGAGGGAGCTGTTCTTACAGGCTTCTTGTCCTCCACCTCTCTAATGCTCAAGTTCTCCAGAGGAATGATGCCTCTTGGCTCTTTGTCCTGCAGAGAGACAGCGTGCGCATGTCCAAGAGAAAAGATGAGCGAGACAGAGAGAGGAGGAACGAGAGGAAGGTTAACAAGACCTGCCTTCAGAAACACACGCTAACTCGTTCCAAAAGCTCAGGCCCTGTACTCACAGTGGTGTACTCAAAGTAGTAGAGACAGTTGTCCGTGAGAATGAACCAGCGTCTCTTCCAGGTCTTGACGCGTCCCCCTGTGTGGAGCAGAGTCCCTGCGTTAGAGGTGGGGCAGGAGAGAGGGGGAGGAGGGGGGAGGGGGAAGGGGAGCGCTGAGGAGCGGAGGGCGGAGCAGCAGACAGGCAGACAGATGCATGGGCGGGCGGACAGACAAATGAGACGGCTCTAACAGTCTCCGCATACATCCCGTAATACCCCCCACCGGCCGGCACCAGCATCACCATCGCAGCTAGACGACTACCTAGCCAGCCTCCCGTCATGGATCGAGGATTTAGGAGCAGAAACTGGCAGACACTAAGACCCTCACTGTCACCAATGCTGTCTACTGGAACCAAATGGATCCACGTAGGCCTCTGGCTGTCCTCATTCCAGTAGGTTTATGTGAAAAGCCCTGCCAGGATTCAGTGGAGTGATTCTCACAGATTCGGTTCAGACAGAGCTTGATCTGTACGCTGGGTCTGAAACTAAAGAGTTCTTTCCTTTGAGCTCCACGCCTCCTGACTGCAGCCTGACAGCTTGTCACAGTCAGACAGCAGAGAAGGTTTGAGATGGTAGCATGAAAGACCATTCAAATAAATCCTAGGTTTTGTATTGATGAGAGACTGTTGCTATTTTGTTTTGAAAACGACCGGTTAGACAGGTTAATAAATGATTAGGAAACGTGGCATGGCAGTGCCTGGTGGCTGAAGCCTTAGCCTCTTAAACACTCTGCAGGAGCCCTCTGGTTAACCCGGTGCTCAGCCATCTGTGGGTGACCTCTGACCCCCCACCCCCACCCCTACTTCCTGCCAGCGGAAACCTGATCGCAGCAGCAGATGGACGCTCACACTGGGGGGAGACGGGGGAGAGGGGTGCTCTGGGATAGGCATTGCAGCTCTGCAGTATGGGAATCCTCCGCTGGAATGACTGGTTACGTCCAACTCTTTCCCTAGGACTACTCAGATGACATCAACGATATGAAGCCGAATCCAGTTCCCTCGCTAACAACCCTGCTAACAGCCTTCTGAGCTACTGTCCAAGCAGATCCTTGGTGAAGAACGTGTTCATATGAAGCATCTGGGGATGCCATGCCTAGGGAAGTCCTGCCAAGATAGCGAAGCAGTTGACCCGATAGACCATCACCCATGTTAGTGTAAGCAGCCCTTGAACCCACCTAATGCAAGAAGACAGAGAGAACAGGGAAGTGACTGAACTAAGGAACTTTCAAGTCGTTAAAATCACAGCAAACACAGCACACAGGCACTAGATATCATATAACAGCGATTCGACTGTATATGATAGAACCAATCGATTGATTGGAGTCACGATGGGCTTGTCAAGCACTCTCCCCACTCCTGGTCTACACATTGGATTGTACATTGGTAGGGCAGCATTTTTGCATCTAAATCATCCATTCCATTCTAGAGATTTCCAAGAAGGAAGACACCAAGCGCAGAGCAGATGAGCCACAGAGCTAGACATGAGGAGACTGAGGGTCGTGATCACGTCCGATTCCTGTCACTTATGGAGATAAGATGACACCTTGGCCGCTCCCTGCTGGACCCCCCGCCCCCAAACGTCCAGGGCAAGAGGGACTGCCTGAGGAGACTTTGAGAGGGGGTGGCAACGGATGCTAGTCTGCAGTGGAGGGGTGGAGAGGTTACCCATGCAGGGCGGCGGGGGGGAGGAGGGAGTGGGCAGGTAGGAGACTGTGGAGGTGGAAGGAACAAGGACTCCTTTTCCAATGTTGTCGTCCAATCCCCTCTTAAATAAGTCTACTTCTTCGACGTGGGTCTATCATGCCGACGAGTAGGAGTATTCTGGACCTCTCAGGTCCTCCTTGGTCAAATCAGACCACGATCAAATCACTCCATCCAGCCCGACGACAACTCTGCAGTCCCCCTGTCCTCCACTCCTTCTCTCCAGCACTTGACACAGAAATGTCACCGCCGCCACACATTACCCCACCCAGCCAAGGCCACATCACCACCCCCCCCCCACACCCCTCCCCCGCCCCTACCCCCCACGGCACATTCATCACCAGCATGACAGAGAGAGAGAGCAGCGCTAGAGCCATTTGGCAAAGGTGCAGTGTTCCCTTTCCGTCCAATCAGAGAAGGGTTTTACAGCGAAAAGATCGCTCGGTTTAGAAGATTACTTCTTGTCGTGGGCTTCTTCAAATTCAAATATGTGTACGTTCATGTAATACAGTAGCAAATACCTTGCTTCAAATGTTTTCGTTTCGATGGCAAACGAAACCAACGTTTTTTTTTGTATTTCACCCGTTTTTGGTTGGTGCTTTTTGTATGGAAGAAGAATCACTGCAGCTCCCAAAACAACAAAAAGACCAGATCAGTTGATCACCACAGCATACAGAGATACATTCAAACCGGTCACTAGGGTGGTCACAAAAGCAGCAAAAAGTCGGCCACCGTGTCCCAGACCGGGTGACCCAGGCAAGCACCCAGAACTGGGCCGGTACACGTAAATACAGAGCAGCACGTGGACTAACCACCAGCTCAATGGAAGACCCGACAAAACAGACAAACAAAACATCCAAACGTGTACAAAATGTGATTCAGACAATGGAGCGACCAACCCCCGACCAGGACCAGAAACCACAAACGAAAACCGTCGAAGGCGCACAGTGTAACAGAAATCATTGAGGAAGAATACGAAAGCATGGCGGACCACCAAAGCACCGGAGAGATGGACTAGGTTTGGGAAGAGCAGGTGTACATACCTCCTGAGGAAAGACAACAGCCAAAATCATGGGAACAAACAAACAAACAAACGAGGAAGGAAAGAAAACAAAATCAAATTTAAATAATAGGGAGGAAAAAATTCAAAAATCATAGCACCACATCCTGCTAATCTGGTTAGGGGAAGAGTTCAATGCACTGCTTTACAACTCTGGCCTTGAACACACATTTGTAGTCCTGCGTTACCAACAGTTTTTGATTTATTCTCTATCCAGCGGTTATGACAGCGAGAAACAGTTCTCTTTATGACCACTAGAGGGAGGATCCTGAACTGTCAAGACAGGAGGGTACAAAACATGTGTTCAAACTAGGCCACTGATCATAAAGCAGTACACTAGAGAGCAGCTCCTCTGGGCTCTGCTGTATCCAATCATTTACCTCTCACCACAATTATCTGTGTTGGTTATCAGAGTGGCAAGTCTGGCCTCTCTGGAGAAGGATTAGCTCTTCTCAAAGGGTTCATTCGTTGTAAAGATTCACACTGATTTGCGTGGCAGTTCAGACAATCGTGATTTGTTTCATCATCAAAGTCACTGTGAATCTATACAAAGAGAGAAAAGGACCCCGGTAGAGAGGAGAAGAGGAGACAGTGAGTCTGGGCTGTGTGTTAGGGCCAGACGCACAACCGCAGGGAGAACTATGAGACAGTCTGAAAGACTGGAAGTCAGAGGGAAAACAAAAGAGTTGTGATGTTCTGTGTGGGTGTGCGAGTGAGCGATCCTGCGTGTTCGTCTGGGAGTTGCAGCGTGTGCTGGTATGACCGTTTGTGTGTGTGTATAAATGAAGAGTGTACGTGTGTGTGTGTATTAATGTCAGTCTGACAGTGCAAGTGCGTGCCAGAGTGTGAATCGGGGAGAGTATGAACGGGCCCAATGATACATTATTAAAGTGCTCCACATGTGGTCGTCTGATGTCAAGGCCACATCTATAATGTAGAAGTCAAGAGGATACTCTTCATGGGCGCCAAGGCCAGACCCACATGCTCACACTAACAGTCAACGTGGTTGTGTTACGAGAGATCCCATTGGTCAGTGTGAATGTTTCTTTTTTAAATCCTAGACAAATCCAACATTCAATTATGTGATTAAAAAACATACTCTGTCAGTCATCAATCGGCACAACAGTAAGGACACAGTCCTATTATAAAATTGGTGAGGGAATAGTCATCTTAAACCCTGATAAGGACAGTCCTATAGTGCTATTTAACCCCTTCTGAAGTCACTGTCCTAAAGGCCTGCATGTCCCAGCATGCATCTGTGCTCCTGGTCCCACTCACCCAGCTTCAGCAGCCAGCCCTCTCTGTCCGGGTTGAAGAAAGTGTGTGTGAGGTCGTTCCCGTCATCCTCGGGGATTTTGAACGGTTCGTTCTTGATGCTGTCGTACAGGTTCTGCGTGGAGGGGAGGAAAACCGAGGGTGAGGACAAAAGGAGGTAGAGTGATGAAGGGATGGATGGAGGGAGAGAGAGAGGAGGATGCAGACAGGGAGCAGAGCCTGAGTGGGTGAGTCCGTTTAAGAAGGAGAGGAACAAAGGGGGCGGAGGAAGAAGGAGGAAAAGAAAGTCAGGAAGAAAGCCGGAGAGAGAGAGAGAGAGAGAGAGAGAGAGCGAGAGAGAGAGAGAGAGAGGGGAAAGAAGAGTGAAGATGAGAGGATGAGATACAGCGGACAACAAAGGAGGGAGGCAGGGAGGGGTGGTTGGGGGACGAGGACGGGATGGAGAGAGAGAGAGCAAGACAAAAGGAGCGGTGGTTTGGGTCAGAGGAAGAGAGGTGTGCTGGGAAGGCTGGTGAAGGGCAGCGTAGCAGCCAGGTACCCTGAGCAGGTCTTCAGGCAGGTCTCCTCCGTCGTTGATGCCTCTGTTCATGGAGATGAAGCGCTCCACGGTGGGTTTGTCCTTCACGTTGGGGTTGTGCAGGCTGGTGTTCAGCATGATGATGGCAAACGACAGGATGTAGCAGGTGTCTGGAACACACATACACAGATAAACATGAATATGACTCACACTTACACCCCAACAGAGATTAGTGCCTCGTCTGGAATAACATGAGTCAATAGTGTGCTGTTTGAAAAGCAGAATGTCCCCGTGTATTTAATGCAGTGTTTAAATATGAATGTAAATGAGCAGAGCTGAAAGGGCTGCACTTTGGGGACTGTAGTCAGTTGAGAGAGAGAGAAGCCTTGTTAGCGAGGAGTGTGAGAGGAGAGTGGGAGTTAGTGAAAGGTTGTGTGGGGGTGGTTTAGCGATTGCATGTGTGAGTGTGTGGGTGGGTATACATCTTTGTGTGTGTGTGTGTGTGTGTGTGTGTGTGTGTGTGTGTGTGTGTATAAAGACAATGTGGTCAGAGTCCAGGCTGACACAGCAGCACTTTCACTTTATCTGACCAGTTTGGCTGAGGCGAAAGAAGCTAGTCCATTATTCATGAATCCATCTGCATCTCTGATCCAGCCAGCCATCATGTCCCTGTTGGAATCCCAGACACCCTTCCGCAAAACACTTACACTGTCTGCTCACCCACACTGAGAACAGAACCACAATCTCTTTGGATTTTGTCAGAAAACAGAAGTGGATCGGAGCTTCTTCCTTCAGAACATATGTAGCCTTTATTTATTTAGCTGGACATTTAGTTAATGTACTTTGAATGGGCTGGGTTTGGAAAAGATCGAATAGATAGGCGTGTGACTGAAAACTGTGCCAGTCATGCGCTGTTACTGTACACCGGGAGTGCCACCGCTAAGGTATGGCCGGTGTGCGGGTGACCAGGTGCGTGTTGGTACCTGTGGACTGGAAGACACCAGGGTTGCACTGGCAGTAGCGCTGAGCGAAGGCCTCCATCATGCGGTCGATCTTCTGAGCCTCACCTGGCAACCGGAAGCTCCAAAGGAACTGTCTGTAAGGGTGGAAAACACACAGTCAGACATAGACACAGACACACAGAGAGACACACGGGAAGACAGACACGCAGGGAAGTTACAGCAGAAACACAGAGACTGTGGGTCTTTAACAGAGGACGCTGTCAAGTGATGATGAGCAGCTATACCACAGTCACACTAAGGTTAATAAAGGGCGAATCTATATCAGGATGAGGTTCAACTATATGGCTCAGCTCTCTGGGAACATGCCATCCCCACTGAAACTAGATAGCCAACAGGGAACAAGGCTTTTCTAAGGTGAGGCAGAGTGTGTTTGTGTGTGTGTGTGTGTGTGTGTGTGCGTGCGTGAGGCAGACCTTATGAGAAGCCTGATTGGCCGAGATCTCTTACCTGAGGGCCTGAACCAGGTTCAGGTCTGTGAACTCATGAAGCTCCACAAAGGCATGAAGCACCTCGATGTTGAAGTCATCTCTTTACGAGACAAAAGGAAGGAGATTAGAATTCAACGGGCTAATATAATCTGATGTCACACATCTGTCACTATTAATACGTCGACATCCATTTCACCCGAGCTGAGGGCGGTTCAAGACACACGCTTCACTTATCACTTCTTGCCTAATGTATATAATTACATCATCCATGACATCTGGACCTTTCCCTGTCAGTGATACTCCCAGGGGATTGCGGGATGCCTCTGAGGGGGTCTATCTGACAGGGTCAAATCCAATCCCACCTCCTCTCAGTGCTTTCGCCACCAAGCAGCTTTCAGGGCGAGCAGACAGACAGCCTCTACCCCCCAATGGAATCAGACGCAGGTCCTGACACCAATCAGAGGGAGCATCCATAACGGGGGCCCGCGCTCTCCTTCCTGGCCGGGCTGTGGGGACCACGCCCCGGCTGTAAGGCAACGCTCCCGAAGGGGGTCCGCGCTAGGCAGAGCCAGGGGTGTTGGCTGCCTCGTGTGGTCAGCGGAGGAGATGGGATCTTTTCAACCAACACACCCTGAGCCTAAAGCCAGCCTCTATGACCACAGTGCATTCCAGTGTTATTGGATGTGTAACCATATTATTCACGGCTGAAAAGGAAATCCAAAACAGATGGGCCACAGGAATGTATCTAGAAGGATCTTTGAGGTAAGAAAGCCACAATGTGGCATTCATGAACAATGTTAGGATCAAGGGTGTGACTGACTGGGAGGAAATAGATCACTTGAAAACTATGGGATTTGGAAAGAATACTCAAAAGGCAGACACGACGGAAACTGTTGACACCTAAACGACAGCGAGACCAACGCACACACCTCTCCCCAAGGTAGTCGCCAATGGCGGTCTTGTTAAGCCCCTCCCCCTTGTAAAGGAACTGGGCAATGTCATCGCTGGTGTTCTTCAGTAGGTCGTTCTCAATCAGGAACTGGATCCCCTAAGAGGACAGAGCAGCGTGGTCACTTCCTTGTAGCAACCAGCAGACACGCCCACAGCAACACAGCATCACAACGCTCACCTTTTTGGGGTCCATGTTGAACTTCTTTCGGCCCATGGCCACCTGTTTGTTCCTCTGCATATTTTTCCTGCAACACAACAGTGAAAATGTCTTTGTCAAATCAAATGTGGCACACTTGGAACATCCCTCAATTAGAGTCGGAATAAGCGTCTATGTAGTGAGCCTGGATGACTGTGTGAAAGTTGCACGCTTGTCCACAGAAAATAGATGGAATAAAGGATAGTATTCTGTCCTATCATCACCAATCCTCCATACTATTTATCATGATCTAATAGTTTAAATTAATAAGACTTAAGCCCAGCCCCCAGCATCAACCCACTTAATTTCCTGGAAGTATAATATTCCTTAACATTTATCATCTGTTAGGCCGTGGTTATAACTCCCATGGGCCTGTGATGACGGCTCCGTGATAAACACACTGCATATGGGAAACTCTCATTTCTCAGGCCTCGCGTGATTCAGGGGGTCAAAGTGCGTCCTCGGTCTTCCTTGTCGCCATGGCTACGCCGTCTTCGGCGGCCAGCCAGAGGTCACCACATCTTTCCCTCAACCCACTCTTCCCTGAAATCCTCAAGCCTTTGTTTGGGGAGCTCCACATCCCAGCCAGACCCACCAGATGTTCCAAACCAAATACCACATCCAGACCACAGGTCTAGTGAGCAAAACATGTCCACTAAACGTGTGGGAGAAACCTCTGATCCCTTCAGGCCACGGTGAGCGTGCCGATGGAGAGGGTTCCAGGTTGTGCTGGAATGAAGCTCTATCCCACTTGAGCACTCTCACCCTCTACGCCAGACCCCCTCGCTCCCTAGGGACCTACCATTGTCTGCCCTACCCAGAACCCCTTGCATTATTCACAGAGCCCCCATCAAGGGGGAGTGGATAATAAAACATTTAAAATGCCCTAAAAGCTGAACCAATTTAAGGAGAGTGTCGGGGAGGGGGGCGGTCCTGAACATACAACATTAATATTTTACAGGGGTAATTTGCAAAGTTAATAGAAGACAAACAAGTCATCAATCTAGATGGCCAGAGATCCAGGCTGGCTGATATCCTGCTGGTCTTACCTCTCCTCAGTGGAGCCCAGGTTTTCGATCTCACTGGTCACTTCTGCTATCTCATTCTTCAGCCGCTGTAACACAGAGAGAAGCGGGCAGAGGAGTTAGGATCAGAGACACTGGGAGGAATGTTGACAGGTTGTTGTTGCTTCCTGCTGTGGCTATTGGCTATGCCAGGTGTATAACACACATGCTGGGATCTTTAGGAAGGGATTGTTCCCCCCCCCCCCAAAACATGAGAAAAACTATGTGATAACAACCAGTCGGTTTCTATGAAGGGAAGAGGGAGAGACAGTGGGAGAAAAGGGAGGGAAGTCTATGTGTGTGTGTGTGTGTGTGTGTGTGTGTTTACAGTGTGTGTGTTTACAGTGTGTGCGTATAAATGTGTGTTTTGTGGTGAACCTATCCAACAGTCCCTCTCAGCCAGCTGGCTTTCCATCACACACGCCACAAACGAATCAGAATTAAAAGCTGGAAGAAAGATAAAAGAGGACAGAAGCCCTCCTCAGACTGTTGACAAACGCAGCGCTGGCGTCACACTACAGGGAGTTCCGGAGAACCTTCAAGTCTCTAGACTGGCAAACAGTCCGGTTCCATCCTTCTTTTGTCCTAACCAAGCCTGACACAAACCAATCAGATCTAATGTCCCAGGATGTGTATGTGCAGCAGGCCTCCCCATTCTACAGAGACTTGATTTCCTAAACGCATTAAGAGAAGAACATTGGGGAATGACCTCAGTCCACATGGAGTGGAGAGGCTAAAACAGGCTTATATGTCGGTGGTATATCAGAGATGAATAGTGTTAGAGGCTGGCTCAGACTGTTCCACCAGACGTTTCCTGGGCACGGAGGGGGCAGGCAGGCGTACAGGGTTTCCTGGGCATGGAGGGGGCAGGCAGGCGTACAGGGTTTCCTGGGCATGGAGGGGGCAGGTAGGCGTACAGGGTTTCCAGGGCATGGAGGGGGCAAGCAGGCGGAGAGGGTTTCCAGGGCATGGAGGGGGCAGGCAGGTGTACAGGGTTTCCAGGGCATGGAGGGGGCAAGCAGGCGGAGAGGGTTTCCAGGGCATGGAGGGGGCAGGCAGGCAGACAGGGTTTCCTGGGTCAAATACGGTTACCTCATCTTGATTAATGAGAGGGGCCCAGAAACACATGAACTGGCCCCGCATGGCACAAACACAGACTACGCCACAGGCAGACAAAATACCGGGACAGTGCCACATTCATGTCTGTTTATTTTTTTCTCGCTTATTCGCTTGCGGTGGGTACACAAGGTGTATGTAACTACTTGGTCGAGGAAGAACCGCACAATCCGGAAGATGTGTGTTTTCAAGGCCTACACAATCACAACACATTCCTCAGATAGTTGGGCTCTGCAAACAAAGGCTGTGCTTGTGCAGGGGGGACCTTGACACACAGAGCCACTGGTGTGTGTGTCAGTGAGTGTGTGTTTGTGTGTGTGTGTGTGGGGGGGGGGGGGGGTGGAGGGTGTAAAGTAGGTTATAAATGGGGCTGTCATGTCAAGCCTAGTGTGTCTGTCCAACCAGGGCCAGAGGAATTTAGATCACCATGGGGACATTTAGAGAGCCAGTTAGGTAGAGCCCCAGTGAGAATGGGTGTCGTGCCCTGAAGGACGCAGGTGGTTTAGGATGTTGCTCTAAGGTCAGGGCAGAGGGACTAGGTCAAGTAGAGTCCACGGAGAACATTTGACTTGTTTTTGCAATAGGAAAATCTAGCCTCTCCCATTTGACTGCTGGCTCGCTCATCAGTGACGGGGACACTGCTCAGCTTCCAACACTTTGTTAAAACAAGAGACAAATGAAACAATGTTCTACGTCTGAATGTTTACATCCTGTACTGTTCTGTTCTCCAACTTTGTAACCAACCTTTCTCCATGGATGTAGAGTACGTGCTAAAGTTAAAGTTTACACAAATGACCACATCAGTAAATATAAACAGTTTTACTGAGTAGAAGTGGATTAGCTCGGAAATGCCAGACATTCCACGCCAGCTGAAATATTCAAAGGAAGTTTGAGTCTTCTTGGAGACGAGGCATCTGGACGCAGGCGGTGCAAACACGGGCGGCGACGTCAATATTTAACCGCGCAGCAGAAGAGGCGTGGACGGCAAGGATGTTGGCCAAGCATCTGGACCCTCTGGGGCCACAGGAAAGGAAGGGAGACCCTCCACCCAGACTCCTCCACCTCCAAATCCCCTCTCTGCCACTCACCCCTCCCCACCCAGTCCCCTAAACCTACTCATACCCATAAAACCTCTGCTTAAGGAGTTTCTAATATCATGTTGAACCAAAACACACACTCACACACACACACACGCCGTACTACCTGAATGTCCTCCATCAACTCCTGCTTGCGCCGGCGGATGTTCTCCAGCTCCTGCTGTTCCTCCGGCGTGAGATCGTCTGGGACTGAGGGGAAGAGAAACAGACAGTCAGGACAGACAGTCAGGACTGGTGGACAGTTAGGACAGAAAGATAGGACTGGCAGACAGTTTGGACAGACAGCCAGTCAGGACAGACAGACAGAAAGTCAGGACAGACAGACAGTCAGGACTGGCGGACACTTAGGACAGAAAGTTAGGACTGGCGAACAGTTAGGACAGTTAGTACAGCTCGTTTGGAGAGCAGATTGGTCAAGGCTGAAGTGAAACGCAGCCTTAAACCTCCCACGATGTCTGGGACGTCCCTCTGGAGTCCCTCAGGCAGCACACTCGCAACGAGGAACACATCCAACTGATCCCTTCACGTCACATCAAAACATTATCGAATGGCCTCGGCGAGTGATGTGTTGAAGTGATGGAGTGAAAGCAGAGAGCCAGAGGTTTGTTTTTGCCAGGGGAGAAATCAATAATATGGAAAAGCACCAGCGAAGGGAGAGATGAAGGAGGACAAGGAAGAGGCTTTTTGCACACCTTCCATAAGGCAACGGGAAGGCCAAGACTGGAGCCCGAGCAGCCAACCAGCAGTTAGCGCTGTGTTTACAGGCACTCTTCGTGTCAATCATGTCCACGTCACAGCAGGAGAAGCAGCAGCCATTCTTGGGCCCTTAGGCCCAACACACAACACTACGGAGTGCTGTTCCTCCTCACTGCCAACACTTATCGAACTAAAATTCCAGCTCCTTGTCGCTCCACGCTGACAATGCTACACACTAGATTGCTACTCCTTCGTTCCAAGGACATCTCCGCTCTGGTCCCGCTAGATTTCAGATACAAAACAGTATAATCCACAGAGTTGGAACACTGTTTCAAGCTTTATCTTCACTTGCATGAGTTGAGATAAAGCATGACACAAGGCCCTTTCAACACGCCTATCTCAAGTTTACACCTGCAACACTCAGGAAGGACTCCACCTATCAGCATGAGACAATGACCCGATGAGGTCATTAGATTCTTTACATCCAACTCTAAACTGGTTAAACCAACACATTTTTGATGATGCGTTTACACTGAGGGAACAGAGTGTACACTCAGGGATTAATAAACTGTGTGTGTGTGTGTGTGTGTGTGTGTGTGTGTGTGTGTGTGTGTGTGTGTGTGTGTGTGAGAGAGAGAGAGAGAGTGTGAGCACCCTTGTGAGCGTACAGGCGTCTGTGAGAGCATCAGATGTGTGTGATCACACGTGTGTGTGTGTGTGTGTGTGCGCATGTCTGTGAAAGTGCTTTTGTGTGATTGCGTGAGATGTGTGTGAGAGTGAAAGGCCATTCAGCAGTGCTGAGCAGAAGAGCCACACCAGCACTTGCATGGCAGGTCTTTACAGAGCTGTCTATCTGTCACTGCCTCGGGTACTGTTAACTCCCCGGAGCCAAGGATGGAGCGAAGAGCCATCAGGTTCTGAATGATGGCTTGTGCTGCAACACTGTGTGGACGTATGCACGTGTATGTCTGCATGTGTATGCCCATGCGACTTCAGCGACTTTGTCTTATTGACTAGTAAGTGACAGAAACCCGCAACGTCACAAAAACATGCTATGGCTTTTCAGACAAGGAAGCCATAAGAGAAACACCATTTTAACTAAAGAGTGTTTCTCTCTCTCTAACAGATCCAGGGAGACTTCCCCAGTAGCAGTGTGAACGGTCCCCCCTCAATGACCTTTCCCTCCCCCCTTGCTCCCTTCCTCCCAACCCCACCAGGAGGGGTCAGGGGTCAGGCATGCTGGCTGACCCATCAGGGCACCACAGGGCCTTTTAAAGAGGTGGAGGGTATTTGAGGGCTAACCCCAACACATCATCCAGGAACACTTCTCCATTACTGCTCATTCCACCAAACACTTGGAGCCTAAAATAAACCTAAGCAGCATTAGCACTCCTGCGTCCTCGACCATCCCCCCCACCCACACATTTCCTCTCTTTCCCTGAGGGACAAATCCACTCACTCGATCATTTCAGTATGACACACTAGCTCTGTGCATAATCCTGCTATAAAATGCAGAGGTAACCTGCGCGAAACAGATTTGATTCTCTCAGCCGTGATTGGCCACCCTGTCCCTGCAATGAATGCTCTGGGTAAGGTGGTTACCAATGGCCGTTTCCAAACATGTAACGATCCAGATTGGCCAGACAGCCGCACAAGACAGGCTTACTGTAGTCTGCAAGTCAACCATAAAAATGATCAGAGATATACGAGTTATACACACAACCTTGAACTGGGTGTTCTGAGAATGTTCATCCAGCTTCATGTTCCATGAGGCGTTCCCAGGGGTCCATCTCACAGAATATAGAAAATGCACAGGCTGAAACGATGTGATTTGAGAATGCCTCATTTATCATTCAGCAGAAGTCCTACAGAAAACAAATAAGGAAGTAGCTGCATAATTAAAACAACATATCTAAATAATAAAAACGGCATGCCAGCCCAAACACCTCAGGGGAGACGAACTTGCCCTTCTAGAATTCATCTAAATGTCTGGTAATCTTCAAACGGGGGGGTAATAGACAAAGGGGATCTTGAATAAGGACCAGGGAGTGGGCCTGGGCTGTAGAAGCAAGGCAGTAGAGGCAGGGCAGTAGAGGCAGGGCAGTAGAGGCAGGGCTGTAGAGGCAGGGAAGGCAAGGCTGTGGAATAGAGGCTGTGGAATAGAGGCTGTGACGGGCTTCCTTAAGTGACCCTTGTGGTTTGCCATACACCCACAACACACTCACGCTCTTCCCAACATCTCCCGATAACCATGGAAACTGTGCACTCTTTGATCTGTGTCTTACCTGCCTAGGTGGAGGAGGGAGTGGTTGTGGTGGGGGGTGGGATGACAGGCTCTGGAGACTAATAAATAAAGCATCTGGCCCTGTGTTTATCTATTCAGCTCGCAGAACAGCAAGAATCTGTACTGTAGAGTACAGATTCTAATATCAAGTATTGACTGCACAAACGCAGACACTCACAAACACTAACAAGAAATGCTGATAAACCTGAGCACCCAACAGGGTATATTTCCTGCGGTCTTAAATGTCTTGGCTTTGTCTCACATCGATTGTACGAGTTAATGTCACGGCGAGTTAACCCGGAATGATGTGCAGTGAGCAGCACAAACACAGGCGCCGGGTTGGTGGAGCTGCTGATAAGGGCTACATAAAGGGGCTACATAAGTGCTACGTACAGGAAGAGTGACAAAACGTGACGCACAATGCGAAAGAGGATATGACACGGGACTACAAACAGGAGGCGTCGCGAGACGTGACACAGGACGTGACACAGGACGCAGAGCCCTCGTCGTTGAACCTGAAAGTCATCCCGAGGTGGGGGACACAGTAGACCCTCAGGCCTGCTAGCATGGCTAACAACAGGCCCACGGAGATGGAGACAGACAATGTGACAGCCCAAGCTTCACGCTCGTGTTGCCAGTGATCCTCCAGCATTACAGGCCAAGGAGGAGACACACACACACACACACCCCACCCAGGCTTGGCTGCTTCCAGTGAACCGCATGAGGGTGGGAGCCTCCCGCCTGCGCCAGCTTGTAATGGCAGAGGGCACCAAGCTGGTGTCACTTCCCAGAATCCCCTTCATCAGGCAGGGGAGGGGGGGAAGCCCATCCACTTAACTAATTGCTGAGGAGGGCATGTCTGGATACTGCTACCCTACAATGCTGATTAGGGTTGGCTGTCATTCATCAAACCCTTCTGCTTATCTGGCATAGAGCTGCATGCTTCTGTCTGCAGCTATGGAAAGAGAGAGAGAAGAGGATGGAGGGACAGGGGGAAAGAGACAGGATGAAAGAGAGAGAGAGAGAGAGAGAGAGAGAGAGAGAGAGAGAGAGAGAGAGAGGAAGGAAAGAAAGAAAGAAAGAAAGAAGACCCAGTCTTGGAAACTTGAACTATCAAGAAACTTGACATTGCAGGGCAGATGGAAACTGAGGAGTGAGCAAGGGAGAATGTGGTTGACATTTTCATAAAAGAACAAGCAGGAACGTCTCCCATGTAGCTGTATTACTCACTCCCTCGCTTTTCTGTAACTAACAAGTTGCCCCACTCAACGGCAACAAACCTCAGCCCTGTCAGCCAATGGATGGGCAGCCTCAGTTCACCTGGAGCCTATCACAGAAGCCTGACAGCTACGGTGAGTTTGTAAAATGAGTTCTGTGGGCTGCAAGAGAAACCCAGAACACCCACATTCTCTCCTTCAGGCTTTGCTTCGCCCGGAAAGCAGGTCATTCAGGGGAAACAAGCACACAGACACACTCATCTTTTTAGTGCACACGCACACGCACACCAGCCCCAGGCTCCCACAGTCTACCCCCTGATATGTTTAGCGTTGTCAGCACTCCACAACTGCGGTTCATCAGTAGTTCCAATAATAAAACGGTAATACTATCTAACACATGGTATAGCCCTTCGAACTCGGGTATATTTTCAATCCAAATACAGAACATGTACACATGAGGGTCTGTGGGGGCCCGACAGGAAGTCGTGAGGTAAACACTGCAAAGACGTGAGAGGAGAGGCAGACACACCAAGGATGCCAGGAGAACATCAGAAGAGTATCACATCAATTTTGATTCAAAAAAGTTTTTTTTTTCCCCGAGATGACTGAAACATCTGGAACATTCTAATCTGGGGGTTTGACCTGCTATGCTCATTGTTACAGAGCACGATTTAACCCCAATTGATAAGTGACCTATTTGAGCCTGCATTCTCCAATACAGTTACTGTAAGTGCACCCAGACACGCATCCACGCAGAGCGCAGATCAGATCCGAGCACTGTCGTCTGGGTGTTTTTTTTTCGAAACGATCTTCTCCGTGGCTGAGATGAGGGGAAATAAAGTGCGGGAATTTTTTCTCAAACCGCAGAATTTCACACCTTTTCCTGAACCGGTCAAACAGAATCTGATCTACGGCACACAGCATGCACCCGTCACAAAACTAATCAGAACTGAAACCCAGATGTGATATTAATGGCTAGGGGAACAGCACCTATACAGGCCCCGAGTCTCACCTACACACAGAAGGGTAATTTGGGACTGCGGAGGAGGAGGCAGAGGGGGGAGGGGTTGCTGACTAGGGAGATGCCAATTATACCACCACCCTCCCAACATGTGTAGTGCCCTCAAAGACACAGCCTGATTGCCATCTTGGCAGTAGAGGCAGACAACTCATTTCTATTCATATCACTGGAGAAATCTCTACTGGAAACCCGGAAATGATTCTCCCCAGCGCCCAGAGGATGGTGCCCCCCACATGTGACCCACTTCACAGCTCCTCTCACCAGGACCGCAACGTGACCACCAAAATAAGCCAGGACCCTCTCTCCTGTCGACCTAGCAGCCCTGGAGCGCTACTGGATCACAGCATCACAGGGTAACAAACCCACACACAAAACAAACAAACACACAAATATAAGTGTTGGTTGTCAGTGTCTTCAGCATGATTCCTCATGAGTGGACAGGCGGTTCTAAGCTCAGCAGCACCAGGGCTGGGTGTAACCCCCCACCCACCCCCCTTCCCCCAAGCTGCTGGAACAGCCATTAAATAGACAGAAACACTGGTGACTATGAATGTTAACTCCAGTAGACTGAGTCTGCTGACTATAGGAATATGTAGAACAAGGGAAGTGAAAACATTCACTCAGCAATCTGTTTATTAAAGTGTGTGTGTGTCAGCATTTCGATGAAGATTCAGTCAAATGACTGAAAGAGTGACATCAGTGCACAACCACTGGTTGCTATGGTTAGTGTGTGCGTGCGTGCATGAGAGAGAGTCGGTGCTTCGTTCCCAGCAAGACGGTTTGTTATCCTTATCTGTGTCAGGGAACCAGACGCCATCTGGTTCCCTCAGTGTTCCATTAGACCTGCTCTCCCTCCTCCTCTCCTGCTCCAGCCTCCATCCTCTCTTCCCTCATCCTCCACTATCTCCCCATTTCATCCTTTTGTCTTCCAGACCGGTCTTATCTCCCAAATGTAAACCACAAGCACCACCCTCCCTTCCTCCTACCCCCCCTCACCCACAGGGAGAGCATCCAGCATCCCTCCCCCCCCTCCCTGGCCCCAGCTCCAGCACCCTCCCTGGGGGACGCTCCCTATAGAGTCCAGCATCGATCTCTTGCCTGGACCAATCTGCCATTGCATGCTCAAGTATGACCAGTGGGCTTTGCAATGAGATATAATGCATTTAACAATGTACGAGCTCGCACATACACATACACATAAGTACAGGCGTGCACACACACACTAAGCACCATTCCATTAGACAGCGTCCGAGTGTCTATGGTCTATTAGCAGTTGCCTGAACTGTCTGTCTGGACAACAAAGAAGGTCTAGAAAGCTTGTGATCTGATGGAAGTGTATTAGGACTGGGATTCTCAGGGGTCCCCACTCCCTTTGCTGGCTAAAGTCCTTACTTGACAGCCTTTTACAGAGCATAGCAGGGCTTGTGAATTAACGCCATTCAGAAATATGGGCACTGCCCCAAATGGACTGCCCACCTCTGGACTACAGACACTCACACACACAGGCACATTGACTTTGTCACACACCCTGCCTCACTCAACAATCAGAATCCGGACACAATCAGGGCAACTCAGGAGGAGGCATGGAGGGGGGCAGAGCCCAGTTATGGAGGGGGCAGAGCAGGAGGCAGAGCAGGCTCTGTCTTTGGCCGGGGAGGCGTGGGACGGAGAATGGCAGGAGAACACAGAGACAGTTGGAAGGCCAGTGGGATGATCACAGCTTTGCTTTGTGTTTGGAGAGCACACACACATACACACACGGACTCTCAGGACACACAAATAGCCAACATTCCTTTACAAGGCCAAGAGGCCAGAACTGCATCTCCTGACTGTAGGTCTCCCTCTGTCATGTCTTCGGTGAGTCTCCTCCCAATGTCTTTGTATTCCTGAGGCGGACGCCCTCACACCGTTGTTCTCTCCCTCAGAGCTAAAGGCATAATCACTTCAAAATCCAACTAAACCTGACATTTAATTTCCCAAATGAACCTGTCCTCTCCCTGACCTAGGATAGGTCACGAAATAGAGATCAAACCCCTCGACCCCACCACACACACACACCTCTGTCAGTGACACCTGACCCAGCCGTTGACCTGGTGAACTAGCCATGTCACTGACACCGCAGACAGGACTAAGCAGGAGCATGATGGTTCTACCTTAGCAGCACAGCCTGCTAGCCTCCAGCATGTGGCTCACCAGCATTTCCACAGCTTTGAACAGGTTCTGCTCTGCTACTATTAGAATAGAATGTGCCACTCTTAGGATAGGTTACCTTGTTAAAACCAAGCAAGCAATCTGAAGATGTACCTGTTAACACGCAAACAGGGCCATAAATTCACTTCCACTATCAAAATAGTAAACTGGAAACGATTAGAAACTGGTGTCAATGTGACTCACCTTAGGCCAACAGTGCACAGACATGTATGTCTGGATTATGTCTTGCCAGCGAGAAGCATGGACAAAGGATCAGACTAACCTGAGACTGAAATCCTGGAGACAACCAGTTCTATGCCTTTCAGGAACGCTCCTCTTCCTCCTCCTCCTCTCCTACCCCTCTCCTCCTCCTCCTCTCCTCCCTTTAAATCACTTTTTTTCCAGAGATGAAGGATGTCATAGTCCTTGCTTCTGTCAGCTGTTCCAGGAAAATACTAAAAATCCAGATGTCCACATGGTAGGTGGAAAGAGAGACAGAGGCTGCTATCTAATCTACTATGAAACACGCTCAGTCTCCACAGCCTGCTCCAGTCCTCACACTCCGCCACAGTCCATCTGGAGGGATCCCTTACTCACTGCCCCTCTCTCTCTCCCCTAGCTCTCCCTCTCTCCTTTCCTGTCGCCATCATTAACTTGGAGGCTCCACCCAGTGGCCGTTCTCTACTCTGCCTCCTCTTCTCCCACTAGCACGCTCAAACACACAGGCGCACTGTTTCAGAGGGGTTCTCTGCATGAAGCGCAAGCTGACTCTGTAGGCAAATGGGGGCTATTCCAACTGTCATCCTTCGTTAATAAAACTGTGGTTGTGAAGACAACTGGTTTCAGACGGATGTATTTCAAATGAACCTGAAGACTTTCAAGGAGAATGCGTCTAGATTTCTTTGTCTGACATCAGCCATGTGGCCTTGTCCCAGGAGCCTAAAGATGAGGTGAACTTGTGTTGTGAAGTAGAGCTGTGAGTCAGAGTGCTTATCACCACTCTGAGTCATACGCTCTACATGGGCCTGACCTCAACAGCCAAACACTGGAGGAGTCACATTCCAAGCTCACCTTAAACAAGACCTTGCACACAAATTGGTCATGTGAATCGTGGCACAGGCTGAAACGTAGGTAGGTAATAACTACCACAGCTTCTCTCCACAGAGATTTCAAACTATCTGATAAGTGGCAATAGCTTTGGGGGATGAGAAATTTGGAGAACATCCACTTTCCTTGTGCAGACAGGTCCGGAACGATATGCTTGGAGCAAGTGCACACCATTAGACAGCACCGAATGAGCTAGGTGTACAGCCCTGCAGCAGTCTTGAACATGCTGTGGGAGCCTGAGTAGCAACGCTGGCCTGAGCTCCAGCTCGTACCCAGGATCTAGCCGGATGGGAACCAGAGTTAGGACTCCATACAGGGCAGCCAGCGCTTCTCAGCTAAACACACACATGCTCAGCTCCCTAGAACTAACATCCGGACTCAGGCTCAAGTCAGTCTATAATGACAGATTGAATCATTTCAGGTCTGTTACAGACCTGTCATGCCAATATCTGTGTCCCTGCGTAATTGTGCCTTCTGTCCTGCCTCTCCCTCTGTGGATGTGGAGCACAGTCTCAGGGATGTATACCTGGCTACAGTTCATGACTCACACTGTCAACATCATGACCTTAGATACTGTCTGTTCTCTTTGCCTGTACTCTGTCTCTCTCTCTGTCTCAACCACACACACGGGCGCACAGACGATGGAGCGATCACAAAAGACTGCAAACACAACGGAGCTGGCAGACAGGAAACACACTGTCCTCTTGTATTCCCTATCCCAGCTAGCATACATGCCCTCTTCCA
>BROE01000018.1:7239636-7334636 GCA_036571765.1 Plecoglossus altivelis | reverse complement strand
ACGTGATTTTTATGTCACGTAAATTTGTCGTTAATGTGCAACACTACAACAAATCACTTGTTCAAATTTCTTACCGACTCCGTCTTCCGACTTCAAAACCATTCTTTCCAGTCTTTAGTACTCCCCAAAGTATAAAACACTGCGCTGCGAAGTTTGATCTTGAACTATAACTAGTAGATCAATATTAACATGTGAATCAACTTTTACTTTCAGACACTGAAATGACGACCTAGTCCACCGGATGGTACGAAGGAAGCGAGCTCAAGGGAGTGGTTTCGAGGACTTCAACCAGCCAATCTTTTCAGCAGTCAGCTCGTCCGTTAAGCAAAAGGGCTGGCGAGATGACGCGCCCGTTGCCCGTGCGTAACGATTCCGCCCTGTTGTATAGGGCCGCGCTGCTCGGGGCTCAGTTTCACAACCACTCACGCACGGGCACATACACACAGAGACAAACACACACAAACACGCACGCACACACTCGCTGTTGTTACGGAGGAAAGCCGCAGAGTTGAGTGGGGGCAGGGAAAGAGATTGACAGAAACAGGCTGGCTTCTTGACTACACAGATAATCTTTGCACCATTACTTAAGCACTCCAGTTTCCTTAGACACGTCGGTTTAGATAGAAAAAAGTGATATACACACACAATATATATACATACACAAAATAATGTTATGTGAAAACACAACTTAAACATCCACATACTCGGATAAACATCCTAAATATTTCCAATGAAAATATTGATCGAGGTTGTAGATGATTGTGAGAGGGAGATCGAGAGAGAGAAAGACAGAGAGAGAAGGTTCAAAGTTCACACTCATAGCAACTGACCACAAGAGCAATAAGATACTCCACATAAGTGGTCCTGCCATGGGGTTGCACAACCGCCTCTGTTAATTACAGCTCGTTTAAGAAGCAAGGTGCCATTATCCCTGTTTGCCTGCTGTACAGGTCCACCTGTTTGGAGATTTCACCACGCATTCTGTTTGTTCCATTTGGTTGGCACCGACAGGGAATCGAACCAGCACAGTCTGTTGGATGTGTTATCATACAGAGCTGAAGAAGAGTATCACACCTGCATCACTGTACAGCCCCGCATGTTCCTGCTTGTACAGTCGATAGGACAGGGTGAAGAGGAATGCTGCCTGTGCAGTTCTGGGAAAACTGCATGTCTCCTTGTGGGTGTATATGTCTCTCTCTCTCCATCTCTCTCTCTCTCTCTGTCCTATCTCTCCATCTCTCTCTCTCTGTCTCCATCTCTCCATCTCTCCCTCTCTCCCTCTCTCCCCCTCTCTCTCTCTCTCTCTCTCTCTCTCTCTCTCTCTCTCTCTCTCTCATCTGAAGAGCATCTCCATATGGGAGAGTGTAAGGGTGAAAGACCTTTTTATTCGAATGGATTCTCTACTTCTGATGAGGACTGATAGAAACAAGAAGCTTTCTTTCAGGAATTCTCCCTGAATGCCCCAGTTATACTGCCCAAATTCAAGAAGGACAATGTTCTCAGTGTAGACTAGCTTGCCGGCTCACACAGGGATGTATTCATTGTCTGCGATTTATCCCCCAAGCACTGTTGTAAATACGTGCATAAACTCAAAGACAAGCGATATGTGAAGTGTCCTGACCTTATTCTTATGAGAAGGCATGAAGATATTAAGCACTTAAGCAACACAGTAAGCGTGCTGTACTTGGGCCGATCCGCATTTCCATTTGCATCATGTACGCCATGCGAGGGCTCTGCCACTGGGCCCGTATGTTGAATCATGCCTGAATGCACTGCATTAAATCAGCAATGCACCAGAAACGAACAAAAGACTTCTTGTTTTGTGAAACATCTTGGCAGCCTGTCGTCTGCGTTCTGTGTATGCAAAACGTAAGTGACGTCTAATCTGTACGGAAACACACCCTCACCTACAGTACATCATGCACTGTTCACTTGAGATGTGTCTGCACTCATATCACTGTGTGAAACCGATGTTCATGGTGACCTACATCAAGCGAAGGTGAAACCCCACCGAGATTCAACTTTCACATTCTTCTGGTGAGTTTGTTTTTACTAACAGGACAGATGCCGGCTGTGCTATTTGTGGAATGTTTCCTAGCATTGTTCCTCAAGGCCATGTTCGCTCCTACTGCATCATGGGATAGGGTGGGAGGGCTGCGGTTATGCCGATGACGTCTGGACTTGTGAAGAACTTTGAGGCAGATTTTCTTACGGTACAGCAGTGCTCACTACAGACTGGCGTAGGACATCCAGAGAAACCCACATCTCATTAAAAACACACACTTTAAAACATGCTCGTATACAGCGGGCATTCAGGAAGTCCCTGCTCTGCCTTGTCTGATACAGACAGTAACACGCTGCCATGTCCCATTGTGAAAGAGCTCAGGCTGATTGACCTGGCTTTGAGGCCAGCAGATTATGGTCTTAACGGGAGTAATAGGACTGATCCAGCATGAAGAGCATTGTTCTCACGTCAGAGGGCTGTTACCCAGGCCTCTTCACACAACAGTCCAGTCCAGGCTTACCTTAAATTGAACATTCAAGCTAAAAGCAGAAGTCATTTTTCTTGAACATAGGGTGAAATATGGTATGTCGCCATACTGGCAGCTGACTCACTCTGCACCGGACAGCATGGAATTATACTGGGACAGTTGTGAAATTGTCCAACAGAAATGATGGACACAAAAAGCAACTTTGGTAAATGTTTTGACTGAATCTTGGACTGTAAAGGACTGGACACGTTCCATCAGGAAGCAGGATGCGCATGTCTCTGAGCAGCACATTGTAAATGGTAGTGAAGTGACACCTGCAGGTGACATGCATGTATTACAGGTCCCATGCCTTCACGAATGGCATCAGTACAATTTGAACATGGCTCTCTCTGGTAGAGTCATACGTCTTGCCAGAGAAGCGGTAATGAGGATTAGCACAATAATGAGTCCTAAATATAGGAGGATGATATGGATCTATTTACATTGTTGACTTATTTCCGTGTCTTTTCCAAACGTACCTCATTCACTCAGCTACAACTGGGGTATCTTTCGTCTTTTAGCTGCTTGCCTATGAGACTTGAGTCCTGGTACTCGATGTGAACACATATTACCCTTGAATGTACCCTGAGGCAACACAGGGAAGAAGAAACGGGAGGCAAGAATATGACGAGTACAGAAAGAAAAAGAGGGAGAGCAGAGAAAGAGAGATGCAAAGCGAAGCATGTACCAGTGTAGCTCTCCCATACATTTACCCTCCTAAACCAACTGCAAATTGCATCGACATGTCTTAAGACGCAATGCACTTATATCATTTAAGATCCAAGGTGGCGACTGGCTTTTACAGGCTCTCCTTAAACTGAGCATTCAAACCAAAAGCGGCTGTAATTTTCCTTGCTGATGGGGTGAACGCCTGTGTAATTGCTCCATTACTAATGTGACTCATATAATAGAACTACATTCGACTGTCAGCTCATGAAATGGGTGTGCGTGCATGGGTGTGAGAGAAAGGGACTGAGAAAGAGTGAGATGGAGTGAACAAGAGAAAACAAGGGAGCAAGAGCACAGGAGACAGACAGAGAGAGAGAGACAGAGAGAGAGAGAGAGAGAGAAAAGAGAGAGAGAGACAGGGAGAGAGAGAGAGAGAAAAGAGAGAGAGACAGAGAGAGAGAGAGAGACAGAGAGAGAGAGAGAGAGAGAATGAAACAGTAGACAGACAACTAATATCTAAGTCTTTAGCCTGAGGATGGATTCACTGGCTATCCAACCATGTCTCTGCCACTGAGGGGTACTTGGGTTTAGACAGCAAGCTCAACCGTGATAGAACACAGCAAATACTGTGCTCATTAGGACCCTAGACTCGTGGGGCTGTGTGGAACAAAGGCAAACATGCAAAGAACCTCATGCACACAGCGTGCATAAACAAGAGAGAGAGAGTGAGAGAGGGCAACAGAATGCAGGGTAGTAGGCAGTCAAAAGCTCCAGTGTGTCCGTGACCTCACTGATCAAAGCCCTGAACAGAGCGTGAAATGCAGGCACCTCCTGACTAAGCAGTTCTGCTAGACCCCAGCATGAGACGGCTCTCTCAGGGACATCCCCCTTCCCTGGGCTACGACAACTGGAGCTCCAGTGAGCTGCAGACTAGACCACTGGAGCCTCAGATTAGAAAATACTGCCACCGCAGCTGAGGCTTCCATACAGCCTTGAAGCCTCCCTGCACACACATCACACAACAGCACAGTCTTTCTTCCAGTCTCCACCTCTTTCATTCCTCAGCCATCCAGACATCAAAGATCAACCAGCTCTGACGATGGCATAGATCCATGGGGGTCTCTGGAAGTCACGACACAGGCTAATGTTAACAGTACATGAGCTAGTTCACTCTCAATACCCGTACTGGGAAAGTAGTTCTTTCCCTTTCTCTGTACTATCTCTATACTTACCTTAATGGTTCTAAGTATTCCAACACTGTTTATGTGTACACTACAGATAGGTATTTAATAGCAGCAGCTGTGATGAAAGTTGTTTGCCGTTTCGTTCCTCATAAATAAAAAAAGAGGCGTTTGGAGCAAAGGGAGCAGACACCTGCGCTTTGAAGACCTGGGCTTTGTGGAATCCATGTGCTTGTGTTTTGATTCTCTTACTCCTGCCTCTATAAAGGAGCTGTCAGACACATTTTGTCTGGCTCCGCATCCAACAGCCTCAGAATTCTCTCTCCGTCTGTCTGTCTATCTGCTGCAACAGTCCCTCAGTCATCTACAGGTATGTTAGCCAAGCATCTGTGATTTTACACCAGACCTATATTTGATGTTGTAGTCTGCAACCAAAAAAGGTTTGATTAGCTAATAGATGGAAACATTCAACCATCCACCGATCCCACACATGCTCAGGAGGTTTCCCTCTGCTCAAGGCCCCCCCCCCCCCCCCAAAAAAAAAAAAAACAACAACAACAAAAACAGAAGACGACTCAGTGGATGGAATTATCCTTCCAGTCAAGCTACTTCCTGGTAGAGTCTTTTACAATGAGCTGGTTTAGCAAGTAGGCCAAGTATACGTTGCTGTAATCTGCTGATGGAAGGTTGTGCATTCCTAGAACTGAAGGTGAGAGCCCCCCCCCCCCCCCCCCCCATCTGCCCAGCTGTCTGTGGCTGCGTGCTCAGTGGAACCCACAGGAGACATGTTAGTCTGACGCCAACGGAAGGGCAGCTATTAGGGCCTCGCACCTGCCTCAGGGCACCACAAGAGGCCTCCAATTACCCTGATATGAAACTGCTCGTTAGCATTAAACCCCTCTTTTAAACTGTTTGGATCAAGTGGTAGACTTGTCAGTTGTGGACAGAATGAGTCACATCCCACCTGTGAGAGGCATCTAGAGTTTCAGTTGTAACTAAAAGAGGTTTGACGTCTGATCTGAGCTCTCTGTGGACTGTGGATGTTCTCCAGGCCAAGAAACAGATCCATTTAAACAAGTTATTATATGAATCCAAAGGGGGAGAAATGATGAATCATGTCTCACAGGAAGACCAATACATGGACCTCATCATATCAAAATAAAGAAATAACCTGGCTAATGAATATTTAACAGTGCATCGTTCCTTTGTGGGACATGTACTGTGTGGTGTTGTGGCTGACTTACATACAGCTGGGGTGAGTAGTCAGTGGTGATATCATTAGAGAATCCTGTCCACCCATTGCATGAGTCATCACTCATGCCTCCCCCCCCCCCCCCCACACACCCTCTCCCACACACACACCACACCACAACACACAGCCAGTCACCAGCTCTGATGCTGACAGCTCAGTTCATGCAGAGTGGATGCTTCCCCCGGCAGGTGACGTGCAGGAGTACATGCCCCTGCTGCCTTGCTGGTCTGAAGCCCATCTCCATGACTACTTTGCTCTCCCAAACCGTCTGTCATCGCAGGCCCAGCCTCAGCCGAGTCAATCCTCAGCACAGCGTCATCATGGCGCGTCATCATGGACAGCAGCGACCTCAACACTGCTTGCACAGCACATTGCATTTCCACAGTAGAGATTTCTATTTCCCCTTGTGCTCAAATCTTTCTGGTCTTCACACAGCACCCTGCTGCTGACTCAGGTGTAGAAGTTCCTGACCATCACCCTGACAGCACGACAGTACATAGAGAGCTAAGAGGAAACTCTAAGACTCAGAGAGAACTCACAGTCATGGAGCTGAAGCAACACACCACAAACAACAACAGCTAGCTAACAGTCCCAGATTATTACGCTCAGAAGCATGCATTCCCTGCAGCACTCTCTCCCCATGTGGCAGGCGAAAATGAAGCCCCTCTCCTCTGCTCCCTTCTTACTCACTTACTCATAAATGATGAGGTTCTTTTCACCCTGGTGCTGCCTTCGGGTTGCTGCGACCCACCGGTGTGGAACAAATGGTGAATCACGATGACAGCACAAAGGTTCACCAAGGCAGCACCAGGGTTAAGTCTGTGTCGTTAAACGCAGTGTCTGACGTTAACAGAGTATGGATCGTATAACCCCCCTGACACTTAGGTTCACAGGCAGGGCCTGTGTCTTGCCTAACCTCTACTGTGTGCTCGTCCTCTTAGCCTGTAATTACAGTGGGAATTTAAGATAATCTGGGTTGGGGAGATGATCCAGGGTAAACATTGCCGACTGAGTAGCAGGACTGCGTTGGAGAGAAGCAGAATGAGCTGTCTGGCATACAAGGGTGTCTCCCTGATGAACAATTCCATCTGGGTTAGGCTTCAACAGGGTTAGAGTCAATTACTTTGTTGTTGTCCAGATGCACTACTGGGTAGTTGCTGTTGACAGTGTCTTAGAATGAAGCCAGGACAAATCTGATACAACCTCTGTGAGACCTGCACTCGCCAAGCTAATAGGGATGATGAGGGTGCTGTGATGAGGGGACTGTGTGTTATGATGAAACAGGGGTGTGTGTGTATGGATGTGTACGTGTGTGTGTGTATGGATGTGTGTGTGAATAGATGTGTGTAAGGGGGCAGAGGCAGAGGATCTACTTAGCAATAGCATTAGCAGGAATCACTCCCGCTCTGAATTGAGTCAAGGAGTTATGGGGTTATCACTAATTAGTCCGATCAAACAAGCGCTCCTTTTACGTGTCCAATAGGGTGTTGTTATTACTGTGCAGACCACGTGTTACTAGATAAACCACACACACATTTACACACAATGTTTGGCTAACAAACAATGGTTTTTTCTGAGAATGGACTCTTTCTTGAGTAGCCTAACATTTAAAAGAAGCGTATGTACGACGAACAGTTCAAACGCAAATGATCTGTTCTTAATACAGGAGTCTTAACACGGAACCGATGTAGCAATAACACCATGTCAGAATTACTTTCACAAGCCTACAGCATGTTTGATACTTTTAGCAGTTCTATTTCTCTGTATTCTTTATAGAACAGAGCACCCAGACAGTCAGTCAGACAGACAGTCTGACAACAGCCACAGAGTAGGTCACCTTTGTCAGTCGTACTTACCTGTAGGTGTGGCCTTCACAGTGGAGCACAGAAACGCCTGGAAACTGGACACACAAAGCTCACTGACGGTTCCCATAGCTCCACTTTCTGAGGGATCTGATTCAGAATAAGTGTGTGTGTGTGTGTCCTCTGTCCTTGTGGATCAGGATAGGTGTAGAGAGGAGGTCTAGGCTCCCTGTGTCCGTGTGTGTGTGTGGTGGTGGTGGTGTGTGTGTATGTGTGTGTGGTGGTGGTGTGTGTGAGCTGCTCCACTCCTTGTAGAGTATGCCTCAGCCTGCCCTGCCATCCATGGAAGAATTCCTCATCTGGTCCTGGTGTGTGTCACACTGTGAAAGTAGTCCGCTCCTTTCCTCTTCTCTCTCCTCTCGTTCTCAGATCTTAAGTCTTCTTCTTCGCTGGATGGAAGTCCCTGCTGCTCTCCTTCCCCTTTCCACGCTCTCTCTCTAGTTCCCTCACTGTTTGTGCTTCCCTCTTTTTCGTTGATGTCCTCCACCCCTCCTCTCTCTCTCTCTCTCTCTCGCTCTCTTGTTACTTTGCACAGTAACTCTGCAAGATATTCTTAGACCTAACAGATTGCACACACAACCATTTTCTCAAGCGGTGTGCATGAGAACAGATTAGCACACCTCAGAGGAAATTAGTCTCCCATTTGCCTCCTCATTCAACAAACACACACACACACACACACTCACGCACACACAATACCATGATTGGCAGCAGTGCCACTGAGTGTTTAGATTAACACTGTCTTAAATGTATAACTATTCACGCAGACAAAAACTATTAAAACAGCACAAACTGAAATACTGATATCAGAAAACAAAATTAGCCAAGTGGTTGAGTATTCATATCATTTGTGGCCATTTGAAGTGAGACCCTAAACGCAACAACATAACACATTGTTCAATAGCATGGTGAGTTCTGTCCGCCCTCTCTTCATCCTCTAGTTTATCGTCTGAAACCTTGTGTATGTAGACATCAAGATTTCATTGTTGCTTGGCAACAAGTTACAGAAATTACTTATTCCCGAATGGGAGTCAGTGAAGCATTTGTTTTGATTATGTTATTCTCCATCACCCTTACTGGAATTCACGAATCAATATTTGATTTACTTTTCATTTCCCCCCAGAAATGAAATTCAAAGCATCGCAAACATCCCAAGAATGGACTCCATTCACCTGTCACTGCAGACCTGTCCAGCTGTCAGTCACACGGCCAGCCAAGATTGCTCATTAACAACGATATCTATCTCCCTACGTCTGTCATGCAGCACCGCTGTCTTCTCATGGGCTTTAAGAGACAGGGGCGCTCTGAGCGGTGAGGTCTCCAGAACTCTGACTGAGCAAAGCGACAATTGGCGAGGAGGACGAAGGGCACGGCTGGGGCAGGGGGGCTGGAGCAGGGGGCTGGGGGGCTGGGGCAGGGGGGGTAGGGGGCAGGGGGGGTGGGGGGTGGCGGCAGCTCCAGCCCCAGAGGCTCCTGGCTCACCTCCCCTGACACAGGGCCAGGGACAGATGAGACACGAGCTGAAGGGTCAGCCCGTTATCTAAGCCCCCCCCGGTCAGCTGCAGCTGCATGTCGTCCACAGGAACAGGACTGTCAAAGGACAAACGGTGACACGTAGCAGCGGCCAGTCAGCACTAACGAGGCTTCTGCTTTGCTTTGGTTTCCTGTAGAGCAAGAAAAAAAAGAAATGGCCTCCTCAGCTGTGTTCTGGGCACTTTGCAGAAGAACAAGCTTTTCAGACAGAGACTTCCTGCCGCCACCTGCAAGGGAGCATGGGACTGAAAACTGGTGGGCGTAGGGAACTCTGGTCAAAGGACAGAAAACAGGTCGTGGGCTCTGAAGGTGTGTGTGTGGGTGTGTTAGCCGTCTAGTAATGGGCATGTGTCACTCTCTCCAAAGTATATATGTCTCCTAATGAACCTAATGAAGCCAAATTGTTTTGGTTAATGATGACGGATACAACCTCGTCAAGTCTGAAATAGACTGCCTGAGTGATTGCAGTATGCAATGCTTATACCACTATTACACTCAAATACTCACACACCCCATTTTAACCCACAGCAGCCATTTATACCCACCAGTCACAATGATTTATTGAGGAAAGGGAAGCATAATGCTGGTGCATTGTTTGAGCTAATTATAACGCTGCTACTGATCTCTAACATACACATTCATAGAATGACAGAACACTAGTACATACAGCACGCACACGTACTACAGCAGTCCGCTCACCCGCACGCGCACGCGCACACAGACGCACACACAAACATACACGTACACGTATTTCAGCATGTAACATGTTGACAGTTTTAGAGAAGAGAGAACTGCAACTTCTAAGGAGCACGGCCTCAAAGCCAGATCGAAAACAGCTGAGCAACGCAGATCCTCTTGCATCGTGCACCAAATGTCTTAACCACACAACTCTCGCTGACCGAGTTGTCCAAAACTATCAGCATCTTTTATTATCAAGCCCATGAGTCATTTATCTGGCCTGATGAAGTGGTCTATAAAGTTATCGTTCTCTCTGCTGCTGCTGTACTGAAAGTCCTCCTTGTTCATTATGATACAACTCTGCCCCCCAGTGGATATTAAAGGTAGGACGTCAGCTTGAAATCAGTTGAACTATGTTGTGGTGACATGACATGATGGGAATCTGTTACTTCCTCAGCTCGTGTCCCTCAATGTTAGGGTAAATCTCTGACACAAAAAAAGCCTTGAAATATCCCTAGTTACCACATTTCAAGACTGCAAACTCGTAAAAGTGCCCCAGGCTAGTCTGAAATCAAACCCACATCAACTGAACGGAGAGCGATGCTATCTGGATGCTGTCAGAGATGCCGCAGCCAGCTAGAGATTCTTGTTAGCTGCACAGAACAGCGTTGGCAGAACACCCACTCAGCCACAGCGGCCTAGTGAAGCACCTCCTCCATCCTGACTAACAACCACCAACATGGTTGTAGGAGCAGGAGAGGGGAACTGGATGATAGGGGGCAGTGATGTTCAGACTGAACGCTTACGGTTAGCACTGACGCACCTGCTTTCACATGGACCCACCCATGTGATTCTTTCACATCCGCTCAGAAGAAACCGACGTTGTTTGTATTTTTCCATCTCTTACTCATTTACATGTGTTTTCAACCACAGGATGTGGTTAGATGCTGTACAGGGATTTACAACGTGGTTGCTTCTATGATTTCGATGTCAGTGTTTCTGGCGTGATGGCAGAGAGACTGACACAGAGCGGCCAAGGAGACCAAGGTCTGATAGGTAAAAATCAACGCAAAAGAAACTGCCACAACCGCAGCTACCACATGCACCTGTTGAGACACCCGGGGGAAAAAACAGCACGTGCACAGACCAGGCCGCTGTGACCGTGCTGCTCTCTCCGCGTGCACAGCGTTGCGAACCAAGCAGGAGACAAACAGCAGCAGACCAAACCCTAAAGCACAGAGGTAGCACAATTCCATATTGAACAAACAATAGATCTGTTGATGCTCTTCATCTCTCTGTCATTATGTAATTCAAGCCAAGTAGCCACACCCGACACAACCCCTGTTTATCTGGAGAGCTCTGGCTGCCCTGGCAGAGAGTATCGACCACAACATTACAGCAGAGCGAGAAAGTAGAGATGAAGGTTTTAACAGGGTAGCACCTCTCCCTCTCCTGGTTCTCTCTCCTTTTCTCTCCTCCACTAAAGACACCCACAGATGGACAATATCTCCACAGTAGAAGAACACCCTCACAACGTTTCAGCTATGCTGAACAGTCACTTGTCCTCAACTGACTCACAGCATGCTGTTTGCATTACCAGCGTCCCCAAACATCCCGTGTCTTGAACATGCTGACTGTATTACTATGTAGTCCTCCTCACATGCAACCAGATGCCCTACATCGTAGGCATGATAAAGCTACAAAGGGGTTTCCAAAGAGCTCAAAACAGGCTCAGTGTAAAAATATGGCTGTAGACCACAGCGATCTCGTGTATAAGAGTGAAGGTAAAGAAAGTGACATTGTTTTCACCAGACCCAGGCCTCACCATTTGAGCAGAGCTTCAGATGATATCTTCCAAGGAGGCCCATTGCCGCATGGTCTATTTTGAGAGGCATTAAGCACTCAGCCAGCTAACAGATAAATAATTGAGATGAAACCTCCATCATAATCAGGAGCCTTTGAGCCAAGCCTAAGGTGACATCATGAAAGATGACCATGATGCCCACATGATCTCATTTAGTCTATGTATCAGGCATTTCTCTAATGACATGTTGTCATTATGGTCCTGTTTACAGTATCTGGTGCCTGCATATTCTGTCTATGATACATCTCAGACAAAGCCAATCTTTTTTTTGTTGTCGCTGCAATAAACAAACTTCAAAAATGTTTTCAGTAAAGGGGATGCTTCATTTGTCGATTCCCACTAATGAATAAGTCACCGATCATTCCGATTATTCTGAGAATGTTTCATGTATAATCACGTCGTTAACACAGCGTGACTATTCATCATTTTGTGTCATTTGCTGTACAACATTTTAAAAAGGGCTATTCTATAGCCTACCTGCTGATCAGGTAAGACAACCAAAGGACTTCCGCCAATATTAAAAACGGGCAAATCACTGCGATTATTTTAGTAACGTTGCCTTTAAGAGAACTAACGCTTTGACAATTCTTATTAGATCGTTTCTATACAGCAACAAACCAACACAAAGCTGTTTGTAGGCCTAATAAGGTGCGAAACTATGTTGAATCTCGTTATCGTAAACGACCCACCGTAATTCTCTCCATCCATCCTGACGTTGCTGCAGGCTTAGCCTGGTGTGGTGGGTTTTCCTCTGCGAAGTACCTGCTGCACCCAATGTGTTTCTTCCCCCCACGCTTGTCCGGAGAGTCCGTCTGGTCGTCCAACCTCAGAGGTATCTCACTTTCTTTATTGCCCGTCAAGTTTGGTCATTTTGGGTGAAATCGTTACTTGATAAGACACAGCGGTAGGTTAGTGATGCGTCTGTCCATCCCTTCCTGATCTTCCAGACGGCAAACATGGCCCCGCCTTTCAGAGGTGATGTCACGAGCTTTAACTTTATTTTCTGTGAACCTAACTGACACGAGTCACTCGCCTTTGCCCTTCCACAATGTATAGGGATTCAACATTTCCAAACTGAAACTATCTATACTCGTTAAAACGTACAACGTGAAAAAGGCACCGCCACAATGTATGTTCACAAAAGTCACAACTTTATTGCACCTGTATAATCACATGATGTATTTGCAAGTCCCCTCCATTATGAAATGTCTCCTTGGTCAGAAAAAGAGGTGCAAAATTGAAATATCGATGCAAACATTTTGGGCCATTCATTAACAACGCTATTATTGTTCTCCTGCGTATGTTTCCTTGAGAATTGAACGGTATAATTCACAGTCAACATGAACACTTTCTATGGAACTAGAATAGGTCGACACCATATTCCTGTACTGTATGACACTACAGTAACATAGTTAAGGTCTCACAGAAAGAAAGAAAAAAACCTGACAGCATGTCTTGCATACACACACACACATGAACAAACATCTGCAGATAGGTTTTCTAGTTCACAATTCACCAATCGTTAAATACAACCAATTGTATGTGAATATTAGCACGTTAACGATTTTGTGAGGTTTTCTTTAAATTAATATATTTATAACATCTTATCCTATGCTTTTTTTTTCTTTTAAGCCAATTCAAGGCAACATCTCTAGAATGAAAGAACGGAGAAGGTGACTGTACAGCAATGACAGGGGACACAGGAAGCACGAGGTGGACTGTACAATCTTCTACATTGGCAAAGCATGTTGTGTCATGACTCGGATATCTACATACAGCACGTGTGCCCAGATACATGGAAGACCCCCCTCGTTTGGTTTCCCCCCCCTGACACGCTGGTATCAAACCTACAGGGTAGAAATGGACACGGTGGGAACCTGGGGGGTCGTGGAGGAGGAGAGGTGGCCAGACATGGGAGGAGGGGATGCTGGGGGGGGGGGACAGAGTTCTTGAATGACCGCGTTCCTGAGGCACACACACCCCAGTTCCAGATGACCAGTTGGACTGTCAAAAGTATTGCATAGAGTTCAGATTAGTGGGAAAAGATCCTGCAATAGCATAGAATACCCTCAATCTAAAACAACGTGTGGACAGAGGGCGTAGGAACCTGTTTTATTTGAGTGAAACACAAAAGTAACCGTTAAGGCCAGTAATTCATAAGGAAACTTGACTAACAATGAACGATAATGTGTTGACTCCGTTGATAATGCGGTTGAAATAATGACGCATACAGTGATTTGATATGGAACAGGATTGGAGTTCAGGAAACAGATGAGAAGCAGCAGACATCAGTAGGTAGCTGCACTGAGAACGTATCGAAGATGACACTTTACACAGACTCAAGCTGTTCACCCCAACCCTCTCACCTGGACTCACAAAAGGTAGGTTAACTGGCTTAATGGAACTTTTTCAGCAGCCAAAAGCAAGTGGATAAGCAAGCACATGAAGCAGTGATACGTCCAGTTGGGTTTAAACAGCAGCAGTCAAAATGGATCCTGAAATAATACCAGGAAGCATTGTGGCTAAATAAAATACAAACAAAAAAAAGGCCAAACTAAAACATTAGAATATAACCTCAAATAAAATGTGTTGACGGTTTTAAAAAAAAGAAAGAAAAAAAAAGAAAAAGAATTGGATAACACAGCAGCTTTAGGCCCTTTCTTGATTGGGGGAAATATACACTTTAGAAGCAGGGTGGTTTGGGATGATATCAGCATGGTAGAACAGGTCCTTCCAAACAAGGCCAGATGTGAATATCTACAGGCCTCAATGGAGTTCTGCACATATGGCCCTTTAAGCTCTACGCATGATGACCAAGAAGCCAGGGGTGACTGCTGGTATCATATGGGGGGGGGGGAGGGGTTCAGTTGGACTGCACAGCAGCATTAGTGCAGCCTTCAAGGTAGGTGAAGGTTATGTCATCATATTTAATCTCTGACAAATATGCTTTACGCAGCACATCAAATTGATGTAAGGGAAATTTCCAGGATGTACTAAGTAGAGTCCTAGAGGTTTTAAAGAACTGCTTTCCTGTATGAATTCTTTTCATTCTTATTAAAATTGGGGTTAAATAGTATGAAGCTATATTGAGGGCAGTCAACGGAATCAGCTTTGCACTGTTATTGCCATTTACTGTGTTAATCTCCAATGTGTTTGTGACTCTGACGTTAGTGGAAATGACATCATGTTCATGACCGAGTCCTTCTCGCTAATATATCTCCACTCCCTCCCCTCAGGTTACATGGCATTTTCCCCTCAGGATCTCAGCTAAAACGCCCCTTTTCCCAGCGTGGTGACGTGATCGGGTGGGAGCGCGTCAGCGGCGGAACCCGAAGCAGCTCCTCTTGCCCCCCGGGGTGACGGACCACAGGTTCTTCCTGTCCTGGATCTTCTGGAAGCTGTTGCCACTCCTCCACTTCTCGCGTTTATACTTCTTCAGTTTCTTCACCTGTTCAAGCACACAGTGAGGTGAAGAACAGTGTTGGAATAGTTATAGACAGATTTGGGAATGCTTGGAAATAGTTGAGCTACGTCTTGGACAAGGTCGACGCAAGGAAAGGGATTGCGATGCTACAGCGATGACATCAGTTCCTCAAGGTACCCACGTCACAACAATTCCAAACGCTCACCTTTCCGCTATCAAAGTCCTCGTCCCACTCATCGATCACGGTGTCAGATTTGGCATGGCGGGCATCCTCTATGGCATCCCTACTGATAGCAGAGGCCTCTCCCTCCCAGCTGAGGACTGGAGACGCACGCATCACGTTAGCAGAACGCCACAGGCAATAGCTACAGATCCTTCAGTTACTCTACAGCACGGACGAGAGAGAAAACTTTACGGCCATCGTTTGGCCTCGCAAGGTTCTGCTCAAGTCCAGACCCCTGTTCCGTGTTCTCACCTTGGGCTCCGTAGGCCTTGTCTGCAGAGTTCTTCAGGAGCGCCTCCACCACGTTGCTGCTCTTATTGCCATCCCAGGCCAGAGGGGCGGGGCGGGGTGCGTCCTTGCACCCGTCCTGCTCTCCTGCAGGGCCCTGGGAGCGCCGGTAGCCCTCCCTCACCTGGCTGTCCCACACCACCACAGCAGCTGCACCAGGAGGGGAGCGTTAACAATGCACACGACAGCACCAGCTCAGACAGCACGAGAACCACACCTCTCCTTAACATCCACAATCAGGACATTTGTCGAACGCTGTTCGAGGATATTATTTTGGGTAGCGGTAGGTGTCGGCGTTGGCATGACAACAGGGGAGCATCCTATTCCCCGCAGCCTGAGTAGGCTTGAGTGGAGCGCATGTGCACGTGCGTGTTTGTGTGTGTGTGCATGCGCTGTAGCACCAACCTGTCCCAGCTCTGATATTCTTGGCAGTCTCTGCAGGAGAGCTGTGTACAGCCCCAGGCTCTGTGGCTTGCTGCTCCATGGTGTGCTGCTCTGTGGGGTGCTGCTCTGTGGGAAGCCGCTCCGTGGGGTGCTGCTCCGCCGGACGCCTGCTCTCCTCCCACAGAGAGGGCTCTTCTTTCAGCCTCCGCTTCTTCTTCTTCTTCCTCTTAGGATCTGCAGCAGCTCCGGTGTTGTGCACCACAACTGTATGCTTCCTCCCTGCAATGCTGTGAACGTATTGGTAACCTTTAGCATCAGGTCTGTTTACAACCTTTAAAATAATAATACTACACAACCAAGTCAGCAGATGAACAAATCAGTAGTTCTGACATTATGATTTATGACGCAAGATTTCATCTGACCTTCCTGGAACTAAACATGCTGCTTCGGTGTCCTTCAGTCGATTCTTTTTCCTTTTCTTCTTCCTCCTCTTCAGAACCAACGTAGCATCAGAACCCTGCCCTCCCTGAGGCTGCTGAGGGAGCAGCGGGGCTGGAGCCTCCACAGATGGGGCCTGCTGCTGCTGGCCTGGAGGGTTGAGGCTCCAGGCCCCGCCCTGACACCAGTCCTCTTCCTGGGTTAGGGCCTCCAGATGGGACTGCACACACACCCTCTTGCTCGAAGCACCGTCTCCACTCTCCTCCTCCTCCCTCCGTCGCTTTTTCTTCTTTTTCTTCCTCTTCTTCTCACTGGCAGGTTCCACCTGCAGGGGTTGAGGGGCGCTGGCTGGGGAGCTGACCAGGGCACTGGTGGGGGCGGTAGCCAGGGCACTGGTGGGGTCGGTAGCTGGGGCGCTGACTGGCTCTTGCTCCATCTCAGAACGCCGGCGTTTCTTCCTCTTCTTCTTTTTGGGCGAAGGAGAGGAGGTATCGGGCCCTAGAGGGCCTCTCGGGCCGGGCGACGGGAGGCTGGCTCTGGGGGGCTTTGAAGACAGGCAATGAAGCCCGTTGGTTTTTGGAGAGGAGTTGGAGTTTGGTTTTTGCATGGTGGAGACGGGGGACTGTTGCTCTGGACTCTGGTGTTTGAGTGGGAGGCCTGGGTGGATGTGAGCTGTGGGTGGAGACTGCAGTTTGGATGAATGGAATGGGCCAGCCCTGGGAGAGAGGAGGAACAGGTGGAGAACATTCAGGAGACCATATGCAGCCCAGACTACACAGCATTTGCATTCAATCTCACGCTGTATCTGAGCTGTGGGTGGAGCCTGTACGTTTGTTGTGTGTGTGTGTGTGTGTGTGTTTCACAGCGGGTCTTGCTGCACGTGTAAGCTAGGCGGAGTGTGTTTCTCTGTGTTGTCTTACCTGGGGGTTTGGGTGGGGGAGGCGGAGGTGAGAGTGTGAAGTTGAGCTGGGTGCGTGGGGTCACTTGGCGGCTGGCGAGGCGGAGCATCAGTGCTGCTCGGAGTCCGGCTGCGACTGGCCTGCAGTTATCGACATAAATAAAAACTTGGTGGTCTAAAAAAAATTGCCATGGTCATGACAAAAAGGGGGGTGGGAAAGGTCAAATAAGGAGGAAAATCATTGAAAGACGGAAGGGAGAAAAATGATGGGAGGAGAACAAAAAGAGGAGAGGTTATGACAGAAGTATTAGAAATGGTTAGAAGAAAAGAACAAAACTAAAACCCCCCAAAAGAAGAAGACAAAGTAATAGTAAAAGACAGCAGTGCGTGTTACAGCATACAGGGACACTGGTGGCCTGTCCGAGACCCCACTGCTGACTAAAGCAGATCCCACTACTACTGCACGTACCCCCTACTGCGTTCCGGATGGCCTTGTTTTGAAAGCGTGTTTACAACTCAAGGGACCAGGGTGAAGGACAGGCAGCAGGCAACAAACACGTGACGAGAGGGAGAAGAGCAGACTGGCACAGAACGGCCACAGCTCCGCTGGCAGGCTCACCTTCTTGGCAGACAGAGCCAGTTTCTTGGCGGGCGGGGGGGACATGGTGCTGGTGGCTTCTGATGTGATGTTGTTAAGGACCGGGAGTTTTAGCTTGACTGTCTTCTGCTCCTCGGTGCCCAGCCGCTCTGCACTCTTGGCAGGGGAGGCCATGCTGTTGGAAGCGGTCCTGGGAGCAGTGGAGGTCTCTCCGACCGGAGCACTTTTAGGACCGATGGAATCCTGACAGACAAGAACAGCAAGTGTGTGGTTCTATTCGAATCGTACGCCCACATCTAACACTTTGTATTCTTCTCCATGTGCAGGAGTTTGGGTGTGTCTGTATATGAGAATGTCTGTCTGTGAGTATATGTTTCTGTGTACCTTCGATTCAGAGGTTTCTGCTGAGGAGGAGTCTGACAGGGACTTGAGTGAGGTAGATGCTGCCAGGCTCCTGCCCTCAGTCCCACTGTGCCTCTTGTCCCCATCAGACCGCATCACGCCGTTGGAGACGGCAGGAGTGCTGCAGCGTGGCTGGGGCTGGTTCTGGCCTTGGCTCTGGGCAAAGGGCTTCTTCAGCCTTTTGAAGGGCTCCTCGATCATGGTGGGCCCCCCCGGGACCTTGGGCGGGCCGTACGCAGATGACGACCCATTGGACAGTTTGGCCTGCTGGATGCTGACACCATTCCTAGACACAGGAACACCCAAACCCCCATCCATGGACTGGATTTTGCGCAGCTGGGCCGGTTCCATCTTCTGTGGTGGTACAAATTTTAAAAATATATTTAAAAAACCACACAAGCACAGAAGATCAGATTATGTTCCAAAGGCACTCAAAGTGGATATCCGTTCCTGCCCTGGTGCCTGTTACCTTGGTGACCTGAGGGGAGGACAGGGGCCCGTTCAGATTGGTCTTTCTCTGCTGCTCAGATGACATGCTGTTCTTCCCAGAATGCATTATTCCCTGCTTTGTGATTTGCCCATCCACGTTCTTCTTGGTGTCGCCCATCCTAAGACACAGAGAGGTTGGGGGTTGGTTAGTTCCCAGTGAGAGATGACAGTTGTATAACCAGACTGTGGCCACACTGTTGAGATCTTACCTCAGGTAAAACAGGACATAAGCTTGCTGGTTCAGCACTACTTTGATGTTACTAGAATGGACCATGGAGTCATTCATCTGGTACCATTGGCCATTACTAGCCTAAAGGAGCAAAGATATCAAAGGCCTTTCAGCAAAACGATGGAACATTAATAACGAAAACAGCATTGCAGCAGTAGCAGCCTTCAGAACTTCCAACAACAATCTTAAGAGTGCCTCGATCCATGCCTCACCTTGACATAACAGTAGTAGTGGCCGGCGTGGCAGCTGTACCCAGAATGCACCAGGACGGCGTAGAGGCCGTACATGACAGGGTCCCCGGAGCTCTGCGACATGTAGGGTCGGATGTTCAGGAACTCGGGGTACCCCACGTCCTTGGTAATCTTCCCTCCGCTGAAGTTAGCAAACCTCTTGAGAGAGACGGTCAGCACGTTGGACGTCCGGTGGACCGTGAACCGCTTGGTTGCTGGAACCTTCTTCTTACACCTTACAGAGAGAGGGGGGGAGAAAGAAAGTGAATGTGAATCAGAATCGGAAGTCCAGTACGTCATTAGTTTGCACTGCCGCAATGGATGCGTTGGCTCTGCTTTACTTACTTGGCACACATGTAAGCATTCTCTCCGCTAAGAACATCAGGCTTGACAAACAGTTCGAGAGCTCGCACAATGTTTGCTGCTTGCTGAAAAAAAACACACAGAACACCGATCAATCAATTCCATTCAAAGCAAACCGACTTGGGCCAACTGTATGACTACGGAAGGACTAAAACAAGTTACCCGAATCTCAACAGCGATGTCCAGGTAAGGGTCGTAGGTGTCTGACACACTTTTGCAAATAGAACACTTGACTGAAAGGGAGGAAGAAGAGCAAAATGTTGGTCCTCCGATTTCAACACAAAGAAATATTTATGGCGTCTTTCAAAATAGCGTGTATTGCAATGGTAAGTGGGTGACGTACCTCGCGACCTGAGATAACCTCCGAAGATCTGGTGGACCAAGGTGGTGGCCTGTGTCTGCCTGTCTAACCTGCAGACGGAGGAGAATACAAACACAGAAGTCAGTCCTGCTGTAACCCTACAAGACACGTGGCATCAGAGCCCTTCTAATGGCTCTCGAACCAACATTCGTTTGAACCAGACCAAGCTTACTTAGGGTAACCATTCAGACAGGCTTTCTGCATGGCGTCGATAGTGTAGCGCAAGAACTCATGCGCGTCCTCCTGGCTCCCGAAACGAAAATGTCTGGCGATTTCTGCAGGAACACACAACGCCAGTGAGGTTACCATGGCTGTCTCTAAGACCTGACACGCAGCTGACACAGATACAATAATTAACAAGTCAAGATTACTTACATACCTACTCCCCCCCCCTTATACACACCCACACCCTCCCTGAGAGCACAGAGGAAGACAAATGTATGTGTGACCTGCTTACAGAGGCTCCTAGCAGCAAATAATGAGGGGGTGGATAATATATATGTTTTAAAACATTCTGAAAAGATTACATGCTAGTTTTTTAAAAAGACCTCCAGCATAGTGGACTGTTAAGTCTTCCTGCATCTCTGCTTCTGTGCTAATGCTGCTCTTCCCTGTCCCCTCCGCAGTCACAAGGAGACTGAGAGGGCAAAGGAGGGAGGCAGAAGAGGGGGAGGTAAACCCAAGAGGGGGGAAAGGGTACTGCAGCGATACGTTAGGACAAGGTGAGGCGGGCAGAGAGGGAGAGGTGGAGGAGGCTGTGCAGCTGGTGTGGGAGGTGTGTGTGTGAGTCAGGCTGCGCTCACAGCAGCATAGAGCCCCAGCACAGAGCCCCAGCACAGAGCCCCAGCACAGGGCCCCAGCACAGGGCCTCGCACAGAGCCCCGCACAGAGCCCCGCACAGAGCCCCGCACAGAGCCCCGCACAGAGCCCCGCACAGAGCCCCACAGCTCCTCTGACGCACTGCTGCAGTCACTGGTTCCCCTCACAGATCAGCACATCATCAACTCTTCTAGTCGCCTCTGCTGGGAGCTGATTGTGGCTAGCATGGTCTTCAGGACCAGTCACAATCGTACATATAGTCAGCTTTAATGTTTGTTTTTCTCTCTATGATTTGCACCATGGCCTGTTTTATAATACAACCCCCCAGATGAAATGGGCTCCTGTGATCTGCTGTGGTGGAGACGCTCTTACTCTTCAGGTCTCGGATGAAGGAGACAGGCTTGATGGCGTTGCCCGTGTTGGCAAAGGCTTGGATGATGTGGTTCTGCATCACACACATCATACAGAAACCTGACTGGTGGCCTGGAACACACAGGAATCATTGCACATTGGATAAGTTGGACAATCACTGAAGGGTCACAGCTCAAACAGTAAATTTGAGGAAGGCTAAATTCACTTGGCACCAGTATTCAACTGCTGCCAGTGGAATTATTGATAGCTATACTTTGTGTAAATCTCAATGCAGAACAAATTAGTCAGCCAGTCAACATAAGCTCTCCCTCTCTCTCTCTCTCTCTACTCACAGGCACGGCTGTGCTCCTTAGAGAGAAGGTAGTTGGCCAGAGGAGGCGTATAGGTGAGACACTGCACCGTCGAGTTGAGGAAGCAGGTGTTGCCCAGGTTGTGGAGGCCGGCTCCCACTCTGTACACCCGCTCCCATCTCATGGACAGTCTGTTCCCAGGGAACAGCATCTTCTGAGGGGCCGGGATCCCGTCCCCCTGGCCTCCAATCACATTCTCAGACACTGTAAAAACCAGTTCAAGTTTTCAGACTTTAACAAATGGACTTATTTTGATTGTGCTGTTTTCCTTGCAATCTTCACTAAATCCATATGGCTTGACTTTTCAACACAATCATTAATCTTGTGCACAGTAGAGCGTCTAAACCTGTACAAGCACGCCTACTGATAGTTTGACGTAAAGGTTTGAGTAAGGTCAAAGTGCCGTACCTTGCCGTTTGATCTGGGCAGGTTCTAGGGCCCTGTGTCCTGAGGCACCCTCCACTCTGGGGTTGAGGATCACATACTTGGTCTTGAGGCTGTCCAGCTGGTAAGAGAAGCCCTTGCTGGCAGGCTCAAACTCAATCTTCTGCAGGAGAACCTTCTTCGCAGAAGAAGCCAGCAGTTTGTTGAGGTCACCCTCATCGCTGGAGTCCTTCCGTCCAGGTTTCAGGGCCTCCTTGAGTTTGTCCACTATCGGCATAGTTGGTGCATCACTGTGGAACACACAGGAAACATCCCCTTTGTTTACCATCTGTCCGTTCTTGTTCATTTGAACACATTTGTATTGATCTGCTTGGGTGAACCCCAGACTCAGATTCTCCTGAAATAGCCCTTTGTCCACGATGAAGAAATAACAGTTGAGTTTATTCGTGTTTTTGTATATCAGTATATTATTATATTTGTATATTATTGTCCACTGCAGCTAGCAGTATACTTCCTGTCACTATGTCCCGCTCTGCAAAGACATGGAGCTGACCACATCACAGGAACACTAAGTGCAACTGAGGAGCCAGGTTGGGGACTTGGCAACTGTCCCTGCAGTTATGCAAGAGAGACAAGGCAGAGAGACAAGCAGGCACAATGTGTGTGAGTGGGAGTGGAGGGAGGGAGAGAGAGAGGGAGAGAGCAAGCGAGGGAGGGGCACAGCTACTGTATCTGTCAGATCAGACTCATGTTCTTTGCCTAGAGCAATCAATCCCATCATCGCCGCAGTCTATGTCCACGGCCCCGACACATGAAAAACTTGGTCATAGCCGTTACTGTACTCAAATCCCTCCCTGTAGGCCTACTTATAATCACTCGATTGGTTTCAGACCCATAACAGTCGAAAATAGAATACAAAATATGGGCTGGAAGGATGGTTTGGAAAGAAGAGGGTTGTTATACTGTCCTGTCTCTTTAACAGTAGGCCCCGCAACAAAAGTGTGGCGCCTGTGCAGATAACAGGGTTCACGTTTCTACAACCTCCGCTGCCTGCGTCAGCCATTTGGCCAGAGAATGACAACTGAGGTGTCATTTCCGATGTGTGTGGTAGCATGCTGGCAGACTGGACTCAATGAAAAACGATGACTGGGTAGTGACAAACATCATTCCATGTCTGCCTCAATCTCAGTTCTCACTGAATTCATTGCTAATGGGCAAATTACCAAGCAACAGGATGGTTTAAATGATTCCCCTCCAACTTTATGTTATATTTGATCATACTGAGCAACTTCCTTTTCTGTACTTCATCAATAGTGATAACATGAACCAATATTGTCTGACTGAAATTATATTTTCTCAAAAAGGCCAACATTGACCACAAATGTAGATTTGTGACAAGCGATAGGCTAAGCACACTGCCTATAAAGCCTTTAAAGGAATCGGAAAAGCTCCAAAACCACACGTATGCGCGCGCGCACACACCCCCACACACGCGCACACACTTGCTCCTCAAAAGGCCCCCTTAGTCAAGGAGAGGAAGCATGAGAGCCGCCCAGCTGAGAGTGGACAGTGACGTAGTGACGTAGTGAGGTAGGAGGGAGGGCTGCACATGGATCGCATACACAACAAGGGCACGCTAACCTTCACGTGGCGATGCTCATACCATTTAGAATGACATCGTTCACAGGAAGTGGCACCGCTGACTGTCGTGACGCGATAGGATGACCACATGTGTAGCGTACACACAAGCCTGACTCTAAGGGGGGCCTGTACTATTGACTCATTTAAACCTCCAAGATTTGACTTGACTTGGGCTATTCAACATTAATAATGCAATAATCATGCAAACAATTTTATGACATTCCTTATTATAATATTTCCGAGAATGGGATCTTTTACAATGATCTCATAACAAATCAAAGGAATTCAATAAAAACACACAACAGTAACATGGACAATGATGCATGAAAATTGGCCAATTGACCAAGCCACATGCTTAACCACGACTCCTCGGGAACGTTTAAGGAAACGGTATATAGTAATCACTGCCTACTAATACATGATGAAACATGTTGTTCATACTTTCACACCATCAACCACTCCTTATGAACCACCACGAGTGATTGTACACTAATGTGTTGCGAGACCGTGGCATCTCATTCTTGTATTAAACACAGCTGTGTAATAGACTGGGAAGCCATCCATGCTTAGGTGTGCACGTGCCTTTGGTAGGAACGTCGCTGGTTCTGTCATAAATATATATCAACACCAGCATTGGGGAGCGATGAAACAAACTAACACCCACAGATCACAGGAATGTAGGCACAATGATGATTTGCCTATTTGTCTACACTCCAAAACTCGCAGATCAAGACATCCATCGCAAAGGCTATGACTAATGTATAGTACACCACACAAAATCGAGTTATTGGTTAGTGTGTACCTTTTTAGCAGGTTTTACGTAAATGGTCACTTGACAAAACATAACGGCTCAGACATAGCAAAAAACGTATTGGGGAAAAAAACGTTTTAAAACAACTAATGATATATTAATTATTAGATAGCTACGCATCCAGTTAATCTGAACCGTGTGTCATGCTGCGGCCTGGGATGTAATTTTGGTAGGTAGCTAGTTATTGCAGCATAGCCCTAGACACTACTAGCTAGGATCGTGGCGGCTAGCTAGCACTTAGCAGTAGTGTGTTTACAAGCTAGTCAAACGGCTAGCTCTACGATGCTAACGTGAGTCTGTTCCCAATAAAGTACTGTTCTTCACTTTGGTTGTATTGTTTGACAATAGCTTAGTGGTGAGCTGGTAGATAGAATGTTAGCATTAAACGTTTTGTAAATGTCAACACGTTAGAAACTTTATAGGCAACCAGGTAAGTGCATGTACCCAGTCCCCACGCGGCAGCTATGTGTGCGATGTGAGTCACGGGAGGTTAGCTCCCGAGTCGCCAACAACATGCGGGCTAATGGTGGTTGTGACAGTGGCTTTTGGTTCGCAAACTAGCTAGCGAATAATACGTGGTATATGTGGTCCATTATATAATGACATTAGCTTTAGAACATAAAATGATAAGTGCTATTAATAATAGCTAAGCTAGCTCAATCGGAAAATAGCTAAGCTAGCTATTTACATTAGTAGCATACTGATTCAAAAGCTAATTTTGTAGCCACTTTACTAACGTGGCAAAAGCGTCGCCTTGACGTGCTGCAATGAGGTTAGCGAGCTACTTAGCTAGCGAGATAGATTGTACATTGCTACCAAATCTCAAATTTGCTGTGCTTAAATTACATTATTAATACAAAGGGACATTTTGTCCGTTAATTTGTCAATCGTAATGTATATATATTCTTACTCACCGAAACTCACCTTTCGTTCAATCATACGAAACAATTTACTGGTAGGCGATATCGCTCTGGTCAGCTACAGTTCCGTCATTTTGTTACATTCTTTCGCCCATGCTGCATTATGAGAAGAGGCGTGAGCAAAAGTGAATGACAGAATTGCGAAGCCAATCAAATGCCGAGACAATAGTACACAATTCGTTCTCTCACGTGCACAGCCAATAGGTGTCCTATCTTCCGCACTGCTGAAGAAGCATATATTGTTCTGAAGACCATTAGAAAATGTTGGATTACATCGTGATACTGTATCAAATGCTGGTCTATCAACAGTAAGATTTACACAATGTAATGTGGATATTACCTCTCGTAGTACCATAACATGCCTTTGATTTATTTTATTACATGCCAAAACGTAAAAGGTTTGTTTACTCATGTGTGCCACCATTTACCATTAAGTAAAATGATCTCATTTTAAATCGTTGAACATATTCCTTTGAAAAACATACATTTATGTCTATGCACTGTCCCCACGAACTGACCATAATGCAGGGCAGTCCTATGCTGTCGGTGCAATCGACTATGTATACCGAAGGGTGGCGCGCTTGCTTTATGTCGACTGGTGTGAAAAACAAGTTTTAGTCAGTGATGAATACTGTGCCTCTGATACCGTTAGCTGGCAATGTAAGGCCACTGTTTCCACATAAATCAAGGAATGAAGGAAGGAGTAAAGTAATGTGGAAGCTATCATGTTGCACATACAAACATAAGCACAGGCAGAATTTTCTTCCAACACTTTTATTTACTGTATTTTTTTGCAATTCTCTTAAAATAACATACAATTTTAATTGATTCAAGAAAAAAACGTATTCATGCAAAAAAAATATGTCTTATCTTTACACAAGTAAGTCCCATATGAATCCTGCACGGGACGTCTCCCATTCTCATGTACCTCACAATTTCAAGATAGATTACAGACACAATACAGAATCGATGCCAATAAAATAAAGTTCTGTCGATGCTTAACAATGTCCCCATTTGCTGTTCGGGTCAAATGTATTTTGGCGTCTTTTTATATTTTGGAATAATTAGAACGTCTGTTAAACAGTAAAGGCGTAAACCTGATAATGTGCTGGCCAACTGTAGTCTGTCAAGTAAAAATTTTGAAGGTGATTATACATAACCTCAAAATATATGTCAAGGTCAAGGGAGTGAAAGATTGAACATCCCGTTAAGTCCTTTATTTGATAAACGCACTAACAATGTCTTTCTTCATAATTAAAACATTGCAATTTGTAAAATGGTCAAATGAAACTTCCAACTTCCTTAAATAAAACATTCTTTCAACAATTGTAAAGAGACAGCAATAAACAACTAACACAAATGACTAGCATCACAGATGAAGTAATATAAAAAAGTATAAAATAAAACTGGAGGATTCAATCCCCTTAATATAATGAAACACTAAAATGCCTTTGACAAAAACATAACACTGAGTTGACCTAGACAATCAGGTTTGCCATGTCAGTTAACAGACCATGTAAGGGTTTTGTTCATTATTATAATAAAGTAGATAGACCAGTAAATATAATAAATGAAGAGATTAAGCCGATATAGTGACTACAACGGTGCCATCAGTGTGGCTTTCTTTGTGATACCACACTGCTTTAATACACTTGCATCCCACTGAAGCAATAACGATGTTATAAGTCCTTAAGCAAAAGTTTTAATCTGTTAGCGTGTTTGGCATTAAAACAAATCTGCACCACTAGTGAAAAACAAATAAACTAAACTTCAAGATAGAAGTATATTTTTTTAATATAAATTCATATCTGAGCACAACAACATGGAACAACACTGCTATTTATTTTTGAACACTTTGGATCAGGTAGCTAGCAATGAATAAATGGAACATGAGACCTGGAAAAGTAAATCAGATGTGTATTTAAATTTTATTTGACTTGTACAATAAGTATTTAGGATATCTTGGGGTTGTTGTGGTCAGAGAGTGTTGTTTTTATGAAATTGTCGCCTTAATACATACTTTTTTCTCCTGGTTTGACTAGTATATTCAACCTGTGGCATCCCATCTCAGCCAATCTATACAAATTGAATGACCTTCTCGATTTGAACCGCAGTTATGGTTTCATCAAACATTTATTTTTTGGAGGGGAGGGGATTTTGAAAGGACAGGCCTATCCAGTCACACTGAGTGAGGGTGTGATTGTGGAGCTAAGGTTCCTCGATGTCCATGAACTCCTTCTTGGGAGGAGCAGATCCTCTGTACCAGGCACAGGAACCATCACTCCTCTTGATGCAGGAAAAGTGTTTGGCCTGTGGTCCGCTGATGCTCTTCTCGATCACCCAGTCTGTCCACAGACACTCCTCTGGGGCGCTGATCATACAGGGGATGGAGGTGCACCGTGTGATCTGGGGAATCAAGCATTCACAATCAATAATCACACCAAGATTGTACTACGTTAGCCCCATTTAAGATCAACACATTATGTTTTGGATTTTAGCTTGTCAATTAGCCAATATTTGCTAATACACCCGTGTTGTCCTATTCGTTCATCTTAAGGGTATTCTGGGACATGACGTCATGAAATAATAACTGTTCTACCCGGTACTGTACCTTGCAGTCACAGCCCATTTCGTAACGCTGAGTCAAGCTCTTCTTTTGTGTGGCACTTAAAGCCTCCCAAGATTCGATGAAGTCACACAGAGTCACATGCATAGTCCCATCCGTCTCAAGCTTGCCTGCAGGCGTAGAATATAATCAAATGTGACACAAAGACATACAAACAACAGGGGCACTGCCACGGCAATTTCTGACAAGTATGTTTGCAGGTATATTGAAAATCTTGATAATAATAACACAAGAATTTCGGTGGGAATGCTACAGTCAAGTGCATAAAGGTGTGAGATTGTGTCACACCTGTGAACAGGTACTCCTTTTTCCCATTGGTCTCCAGGGTCACCCCACACATGGCTGAGGAGGGGGCTGTGAAGATTGCATCAATGTCCCGGTTAGGACCTTTGAACATCTACCCAATCATACAGAGAGAAGAAAGACGTGGTTATCTCAAACATACACATATCTCAAACATAATAATGAGATGTTGTTAGAGGAAATTAAGGATTAAAATACCTTGATCTGTTTGATATCATATTTGATCCGTTTAATAGGGTTGCCGTAGATATCATTGCCAGAATCAACCTCATTGCCAGCGACCACTTTTGCCCTGATCACTGGAAAGTGCCAGAAGACACATGAGATTTCAGTTTATTGCATTAGACTAGCATGGTATATTATCAAGTAGTGGACATTTAAGAACGTGAATTTACAAATGAATTCAATTCGTTCACAAAGCAAAATAAATGTTTAAATCACCTCTGCTCTACCATTATTATTATTATTATTGGACATAAGAAAAAAGAGTAAAAGGCCAGAAAAGAGCAAAGTATAATATAAAACAATTGTTCACGGTCCTTTTCATACCTTACATTCAACTGAGAAACAAATGGACCACATATTGATCCTAATCGACGCACGTTGTTATTGTAACACAACAAGAGGTCACCGTGAAATGCAAAGCCAAACCGACTCCCGTAACTCAAGTCTTCAGCATGAAGAGTGGGGGCAGAGTTTATCCAAGTCTATACACTGAATTATGGGATCCCAGTCAATCTGTACCCGTCCAGGCCTTCCCAGACAGACCACAGTAATGACCAGACTCAGCACACTGCGCAGTTATATTTGCGCTACTGTTCTAAACAGATGACTAAGTGATTTAGCATATTTTCTTACTTGGTGTGAGCATAGCTTTAACTTCATTTAATCTTGACTGCGTTGTGTTTTTGCATGCCTGGTTTTGCTATGGTGTCCTTGGTTTGCAAAACTCACAGGTGCCAAGAAGACCCGGGCACATGAGTGTTTCATCAGCTACAATCAAAGAGAGGAATGCAGGCCGCCTGGTCCCAGGCTCCTGGGCCGACACGGGAGGAAGCCAGTCAGCACTTTAAAAGACTGAACTAGCCCTAACCCTAGCCCCCAGGCCCCTCCGCCTGCCTGACTGTCTGTTTGTCTGCCTGCCTGCCTGTCTGTCTAGGTGAAGGTGCTGACATGTACAACTCCCCTTCCCAACCCCAAACACACACTCCTACCCCCATCAATTTGTGATTCAGTCAAGTTCATGAAATGGCAAGCTTCGGTTGATGTGGATGAAACGGTGGAAAAATAGAGTTAGTGCAAACCAGATGCTCTTCTGCTCTGCAGGGCCATACCGAAAACTCGACAGCAGTTAGTCTGTTATTGTTCAAACATCAGCGATGTAGTCGGCCATAGTAGTACCAGGATGTTTATTGGCAAGACAGGAAAGGGCGGTAACAAAAGAGGAAGTGACACACTGCAAAGTTTGAAGAAGTTCATCCCGATGTTTTCAAAGGGTTGAATTTAGCTGTGATGTGATACAAGGGACAGGGCTAATGTCAAACAGATGTCTAGTTTCTGTTGGGTCTCGTGGTGGCAGCTGTGGCCAGCCTGGGAGCTGCTACCTTACCAAATAAGATCCTGCTTTGGAGGCAACTTTTTTATTTTGACCAAGGTATGAAGCTGGGAGCCATATGTGCCCTGATTCTGTTGCAATACAGGCTTAGAGAACATCTCCTTTTAAGGGTTTAAAGAGTCGACCATTACAAGAAGCAAAGGAAAGGGAAGTACAAAAAAAGGGAACAAAAGACTGTACCAAGAGTTGGGTTTGGGGAGAGTGATGGCTTCATTTAAGATATCAGCATGCAAGGAAGCAAACATAGGTAGTGACATGCATAACAATCACAATGCAGTGGTGGGACAATCATCACCATTTTGAATGGAGAGATGGGGAGAATGGGCCCGCATAGCAATATCATACACCCGCACAGTAGCTCCAGTGATGGAGAGACAGGGTAAAAAAGGAGGGAGAGATAGAGAGTAAATGAAAGACAGTGAGAAAAGGAGGGGGATAGAGAGAGAGAGAGACCGTGAGAGAGATAGAGAGAGAGAGAGAGAGAGAGAGAGAGAGAGGAAGAGAAACTGAGGGAGAATGAGAGAGTTACAAGCAGGATTCAGTTCATAGCCAGGAAAAAGCACTAAACTCTGCTCCATCCAGACTTGCATGCTTTTCCGTGTGCATCAGAGTTGCTCTTAGAGGGCAGCCATACAGACCTATACAGACTCCTCACATACTCCCAGACTGGAGCACAGAGCTCCTTTTCTCTGGGCCACACACACCGGACGCCAAAGGTGCCCTGGCCATCCCACACTGCACTCAGTAATCCCTCACAATAATCAAGCTACACACACACACTCAAGAACAAACACACACCTTTCTTTCATTTCATTCGTTACCGCAGCGTGCTGGAGTTTCTGCTATGGGTGGCACGAGTTTCAAAGAAAAGTAAATAAATAAAAAGTCCTTTGGTTGCAGTGGCAATGGTGGGAATCTCTTCCTTGACTGTGCAGTAAAACCTTCAGTCAGAGGCAAGCTGAGATCTCTACCCTGCTATTGTAAGTAGGTCAGGTGAAACTATCCACATGCTGAGCCAGAGATGGACTGGTTCCTGTCCTGCTGCTTTGCGTGCTGCAGGAGACTGTCAGACATCACCTTGAAAATAAGGGATCGATGTACTATAGTAACTGCAACCTTGGTACAGTCATTGCTCTGCACAGATTAAGGACCAACCACAATCAGACTGAGAATGTCAAGATCATTGTCAAGATAGGATTTGACTCACTGTTATTCTTACATACTTATATCAACATGGTAAAACCATAATATTTGAAGTTAGCTTCAGGTCCCCGTGTGACTGAAGTGCTTCCAGTAGCCATCTATCAAATGACTCAGGGTGGAGCTGGTGAAACAGAAGAGCTGCTATTGTAAGCCTCACAGCAAGGATGGCTCTGATAGGCCCCAGGGGGCCTGTTGAGGCAGTGTGGGGTTGACACAGTTCATCAGTGTAATTGGATCTCAGATGAGAAGTGTGTTACACACTCGCTCTTCATCACAACACGTGCCTTGGGCCGTTCCAGCAGATGAGGACCAACACCAGTCAGCATTTTGTGGTAACAATACGATTATAATAGCAAATACACTGTAGTAGTGACACAGTAAAGTCAATCTGACAATCAATCCAAAAAAGAATCATGGATACATTCTAATTGCTTATGAAAATCTGTGACCTGTAGATCTTTCCATTTTGCGGTCCCTGAAAAGCCGCATGTATTTACAATAAAAATCATTCCAACATTTTTTCGGGTTTTCATGTTTAACCTTTGGGGACCCGTAAAGGACTCTTCCTATAACTCTCCCAGGCTAAGATGTCATTGAGGCATTCACATGGCAGCCCAACTGTGAGGAGTTGAAGCGGACTCCTACGCGTGTGCATGTGACCCCTATGTTAACCTCCAAACACCAGCTGTAACTGTGGTACTGGACCCTATATTCGATGGCAAAAATAAAACCTAGACAGCAAACATGTTTAAATAGAGACCATTTGAAGATTTTTGGAATTGTCGGAAGATTAGTTTCATGAAGGTAAAATTTATCGGAGGACTGGAACAAGACCAGGCCTTGTCTGAGAACTGGATGTTCTTAACAGACAGGTTGACAACATTTTGACTTGTAGTATATGACAAAAGCAGTAGGCACATGTACACATGCAGGACATGTAATTGCAGTGGACTCAGAATATAGGGGATCAACCAAAGTCATTCACTGCCATTAACCACCTCAGCATCCAGATAGCGTGGCCAACAAGGGAGGAAATACTTGATCTAATACCAATTACCTATGGATTGCATAGATAATTTAATAAACTCAGTCAAATCAATGTCACGTAATCTGTGAAATTGTGATTAAAAAAGACAACCAAGTGACAAAATAAACTTCATCTTAAATCTTTGTCATTAAATAAGACCATTTTTGGTCTAATGAATTTTGGAACTCAGTGTCAGACATGAGTCTACAGGCTCGACAAGGACAGACTTCCTAGAAATGTCATCTCTTTCAGTACAAATATCAGCCTTGACTTATCTACACAATAGATAAACAACAGGCAAGTGACAGTTCAGGGGAACCAATGTCAAATCTGGCACAGAGTTAATCTGGGTCAAAGAAGGATGATCTGGTTTGAATGTTTCATCTATTTACACAGCTTGAAAGGGATGGACTTGGTCAGCCTTTCCAGATTTCAAATGGCTAGCGTTCCTTTTCCAAAACCCTTCAGTACACACCCATCCAACTCAGCACGATGATGCAAACAGCATGATGAGCATAACATCTGACATTCCGGAGCTTCAGGAAAAAGCCATCGGGAATCATTTGAATTCATGAGGCTATAGTCTATTAATTATTGGCATGCTCCATTCTTGTCACTGCTGGACATTTCATGACTCTGTTACACTTTGACCCCATATTTCCCCACTTCCCCACAGAGAGATATTAGGAAACAGGTTCAAAGTGGGTCATCTTAGTCATCTGGCATTGTAGCTCTTTGTTTAGGTTGGCAGACAGGCGGAAATGGCTCATCTTAAATCAAATGAGATCTGTGGATTTACAGGAATGAAATATTTCCATTGTGATAACTGAACCAGTCAGTATGAGTGAACCTGATCGTGGAACATCACTTGAACAGAAAACACTTAGGCCTTCAGGTTGATTCGATTATCTGAGGTTCTAACGGTGATTTGAAATCTTTCTAATGGCTATCAGATTACTAAAATGGGTTTTTAAAGGCTGCACTTTGTGCCAGGAACTTTCATTTGGAACTTGCAGAGACTCAAGTCAAAATGGCAGGTCAAGCACTTAATTTCCTCTACACTTAACCAACATGTCTAAAATCTCGGAATACATACCAAACTTTGTGAATGGAACATAGTTCAATACATTGCAGAAATTAGAAGAATATATATTTAAATGTCTATTTATTTTTGCTTTAATCTTAGAAACAAGACAATATTTTTCTTCATCCCCAGTGCCATGGAAACATATGGCAGTGCAAAACTTCAGAATAAGTAAACTGCTGTATACATACATACCACAGCCTACTCACAAGGGGAAAAAAAGACAGTCAGCAAAATCCTATTTGAACAAGCCAGTCCCTGTTAAGATTCTTGTAGGCATTATATGAGAGGCCAAGAAGCAGGGCAACAAGCAGTGTCTGTGGCAGGTCAAATGGTGGTAAAATATCCACAAGATCATCCAAAATCTTGTATCAGTATGACGAATTAAATTTTTAGGGAGGGGCTATGGACAATATCTTATATTTTGAACAGTATACTCTATTTTACATCAATGCAACCCGCTTTCTACTGTATAGCATTCTGTCCACCATACTGTATGTATAAAGTGCGTCGGTCGTTTATTACTTGCGCTTGCCACAGGGGCATTTAGTTTGATTGACTAAAGGGAATAGAAAATTGACTTATTTTCACACACTTAAGCAACAGAGAGTAATCTGTGGGCCTATCTACAGGTGGTGAAGTTGCAGTAGAGTAGGCCTTCTTACCTGCAAGTCAAAACGGAGTCACCTGGTGTCACTTTTTAGATGAACTATCTCCAATACATTTACGGCTAGTCAATACAGTTACGACTTCAGAGAGATAGTTTGTGCATTGTTTTCGCGCGGAACGGAGACAGATTTGCGGAATTAAACGAGTCGAACAATAAATAAAACCAAAACATTACGTTGACTTACCGACGTCTGCATTGCAAAAAGCCTGTTGAGGATGAGCAGGGGAGCAACTGCAAGCCTCTGCTATTTCTTCGACCCGCCAAAGGAATAGGAGGGCTAGAGTAATATAACAACTGCTAACTGTCCAGGTCATTCTTTAAAGTGGTATTATTCAGTAGGGTGTATACAAAATGAATGCAGTTGTATAACTGAAGAATATTCAACACACTACAGCTAGCTAAAGAAAAATAGAATCACGATCTCTTCGGGGGTTTCAAAGAATCGTAAAGTCTACCTTGCGTGTAAACAACAAAAAGGTCCAGTTGTTAAAATAAAACAGACGTAATACATCAGTACGTGTCAATTTCCACTCAAGACTGCGCCTACTCTGCTTGCCTGCCTCCTGGAAATCTGTTTCCTCTATCGTCGAGAGCAGTCTCTTTTTATTACCGCCTGTCTGAGCTCCTCCCTCAGAGACTCCGTGAGCTCTTAGAAGTCAAATGTTGAACTAGCCCACGCAATAACATTTCATTTTATGAATAAGACGCATCCATTTGACGCATCAAAACTCGCATCACCCCCTTATGACCTAAATGGACATCACATTAACAGAATATCAATTTCTTTACACACCGTTGTGACATCTAATTGCATTGGCATTTTTATCTTCCAAAAGCAGTGTTTAAATACAAATCGCAAGGCTACTAAACCTCACAAACAGATACCTTGGTGTCTGACTATTTAATACAGAATTAATATTTGTAATGAATGTTCTACCAGTGGGACTGACAAGCCAGGGAAACCCATATCTCTGTAAAATTCCTTTGCAGTCCTTTCCTAGTGTAGCATGGACAAGCAAAAACACACAGTAGCTAATAAGAAAACGAAGACACCGCAACACATGGAAAAAGAGAGAGAGAGAGGGAGAGCGAGGATGAGGGAAAGCGAGGGGGACTAAGGGAAAAGCGGTGACATCATCCCATTAAGTTAATAGATTCAATATGTTAGCAATTCTTGTAGTGTAAGTTGCCCAAGCTCTACTCCCTTGAGTTAGACCGCCATACTGAAAGAAACATTATGCTATAGTCAACTTCTTTTGGGGCATTTATCATCTGCTGCTCAAGCAGTGGATAGTTCTTTTGTTGGAAACTTCACCACAGCAACATCTATTCAGTAAGCCGAGAGTTAGGGTTTGTGGGCTCCAGTGTTATTGCTGGCCAGGAGGATGAGATCCCTAAGAGTGCATCGTGAAGGCTGACATAGTGAGGGGACAAAGCGGAGTGAATTGTATCTGCTGTGGTCGCCTTGCTTCATATCTCTGACATCATCTTTGGCCGCAGTCTGTAGGTCCACTGGGTTCTCCAGTAAATATTTTCTCTCTTTTCCACAGTTTAGCATTTTGCTGGGTTTCTTTTCCACAGGTCAGTTTACACGTACATCTATATCTGAGTGGTTAAAGACCTGGGAGTAGGAGGAGGGTAGAGAGGAGATAGCTCATCCTGAAGTTGCCTCATGTTTCATACCTAAACATCGAACCCACTCTCGTTAGTAATAGTATTGTCTGAAAGAGAAAACAGCCTTTACTGCACCAGCATGATTCATTTCACCTCTGGTTAAATGTGTTTGCAGTGATTGACTTCCCAGGAAGGTCGTCTGTGAGTATGGTCATAGAATATTCCCGTAGTTACTCTTCAGAGCCAGTGTAAATCTAGCGTGAGCAATGTGGGACTGTAACTGTCAAGATTAATAAAGACATTATAGGAAGTTGCACATCAAAGATTAAATGAGTGTAAAAGTGCTTTGTGTCTGTTCTGCTGTGTTCCCTGAGCCAACGGGAAACAGCACACTCCTCTTTTTTTGTCGACAGTCAAAACAGCCAACTTCCTCTTGGTTGTGATGCTGACTGGTGTAGTAGGCTCTGTCTCCCCCTCTCTCCCTCTGGGATACCAGCACATTGATACAGAAGAGGAATGGACATTTTCACAATTGAGAAGGAAAAAAAATCAACACCGGTTAGCCACTTGGAATTCCCACAGTGGCCTGTAAGGTTAAGGAATATACAACTTGCAAACAAACAAAAAAAGGGACCGCATGAGATGTAACCAGGCCTCTTTATTTATCAATAGATGTGTTCATCTTCAGGTTATCGGTTGAACGCTGAGGGTAGACTGGCTTGATCAAATAAAAGCAACTTAAAGAGTTCCCCAGTAGACCTTACACATGGGAAACACCCAGAGGGGCTTGAGAATGGTCAGACCTCCGCGGCCTAAATTATAGACTTTCCACGACAAGAATACTCTCTAAAGGAAGCGTCCGGTAAGAAAGAAAACGAGGGTCTCATTGTGGGTACTGGTGGGTGTGGTGGCAGTGACCCACATCCTCTCGCTGCAACCATCCTTTATCCATTAGAGGGGAATACCACGGTGACCTGAGTGACCACCACCCTGCCCCTCATGTCGGGTCTCACATGAGTCTCTCCCCATCTCCCTCCTCCAGCGCACTCTTTCCATGTGGGCAGGTCACATCCCACTAGACAGTTCCCATGATCTTTCAATGATCAGCTAAGCTTGTCGGTTGATCGCATGGTGTTTTTAAGCCGCATGCCGAGGCTGTGACATAAAATGGGGGATGAATCTGAAGCATTAAAATGTTGGTATGTTTGGGGTGTGGAGTAGGGGGCGTGGGGTAGGGGGCCAGGTGTGTGGTGTGGGCTAGGGGTGTGGGGTGGGGGGGTTCTTGTTGGCAGGGGGTGTGGGCTAGGGGACGTGGGGTAAGGGCTGGGGGTGTGGGCTAGGGGGAGTGTGGTGTGGGCTGGGGGTCTGTGGTGTGGGGTAGGGGGTGCAAGGTAGGGGATGTGGGGTAAGGGCTGGGGGTGTGGGCTAGGGGGATTGTGGTATGGGCAAGGTGGTGTGCGGTAGGGGGTGTGTGGTGTGGGCAAGGTGATGTGCGGTAGGGGGAGTGTGGTGTGGGCAAGATGGTGTGCGGTGGGGGGGTGTGGTGTGGGCAAGATGGTGTGCGGTGGGGGGGTGTGGTGTGGGCATGGTGGTGTGCGGTGGGGGGGTGTGGTGTGGGGCCTAGGGGTGTTGCGGTAGGGGGAGTGTGGGTGTGGCAAGGTGTGTGTGGTAGGGGGGGTGGTGTGGCCTAGGGGTGTGTGCGGTAGGGGGAGTGTGGTGTGGGCAAGATGGTGTGTGGTGGGGGGGGTGGGTGTGGGCATGGTGGTGTGTGGTAGGGGGAGTGTGGTGTGGGCAAGGTGGTGTGCGGTAGGGGGGGTGTGGTGTGGGCAAGATGGTGTGCGGTGGGGGGGTGTGGTGTGGGCATGGTGGTGTGCGGTGGGGGGGTGTGGTGTGGGCATGGTGGTGTGTGGTAGGGGGGGTGTGGTGTGGGCAAGGTGGTGTGCGGTAGGGGGAGTGTGGTGTGGGCGAGGTGGTGTGCGGTGGGGGGGTGTGGTGTGGGTATGGTGGTGTGTGGTAGGGGGGGTGTGTGGTGGGCGGTGGTGTGGCGGTGGGGGGTGGTGGTGTGGGCAGGTGGTGTGCGGTGGTGTGCGGTGGGGTGGGGGGCTAGGGGGTGTGGGGTGGGGGGGTGGTGGTGTGGGCAAGGTGGTTGCGTGAGGTAGGGGGTGGTGTGGGCTAGGGGGTGTGCGGTAGGGGAAGTGTGGTGTGGGCGATGGTGTGTGTGGGGGGTGTGGGCATGGTGGTGTGTGGTAGGGGGAGTGTGGTGTGGGCGAGGTGGTGTGCGGTGGGGGGGTGTGGTGTGGGCAAGATGATGTGCGGTGGGGGGGTGTGGTATGGGCATGGTGGTGTGCGGTGGGGGGGTGTGGTGTGGGCAAGGTGGTGTTGTGGTGGGGGGGTGTGGTGTGGGCAAGGTGGTGTGCGGTAGGGGGAGTGTGGTGTGGGCGAGGTGGTGTGCGGTGGGGGGGTGTGGTGTGGGCATGGTGGTGTGTGGTAGAGGGGGTGTGGTGTGGGCAAGGTTTGTGTGGTAGGGGGAGTGTGGTGTGGGCGAGGTGGGTGTGTGTGGTAGGGGGGGTGTGTGTGGGAGATGTGTGCGGTGGGGGGTGTGGTGTGGGGCATGGTGGGGTGCGGTGGGGGGTGTGGTGTGGGCAAGGTGGTGTGCGGTAGGGGGAGTGTGGTGTGGGCAAGGTGGTGTGCGGTAGGGGGGGTGTGTTGTGGGCAAGGTGGTGTGCGGTAGTGGGTAGGGGTGACCTCCTGTCCTTTAACCTGCTGTCCTCTGTTGCTACACACTAGGTCTGGAATTCATGCTTTGGCGCAATGAGGAAATCAGGAACATTTGTGGTGGTGTAATGCCGTCAGAGGCGTTGGTCAAGTGGTCCACTGTCCAAGGTGTGGCTGGGCTACAACAGCATGAGTCACCATCAGTCTGATGATCGTCTGCAGTGTATCCTCATTCCAAGTAAACAAACAGGGTTTCACTGTAACAATATGTAGCCTACATTTTACAATGCTTATTCATCAAAGGGAAACTTTCCCTTTACAAAATGCCTCATTGCGGCAAGATATTACAACACCCACGTGCATTTCGTTCAACCAGGATGTGACAGGGAATTACTGTAATATATTTTTTCAGACAGGGACTACTTGACCTTCACCATGGACATCAAAAGTATGCTATTGTGTAATCGGAGATGCTTCCCATCTCACAATTTGTCATCATTGAAACTCACATCTCGATTTGCGTACATCGTGACCTCCTGTAACACAACATAACCCAGAGGGCACTGCAGTAAGGTCAATCTGAACCCACAGACACTTAATGTATACGGCAGTAGTGCAATACCTTTCATAGCAAAAAAATTATACAAAATACCTACGGAAGTGGAAGAGATGATCTCATGTCAGTTAACTTTTCTCAACGATCCACTATCATGTATTTTGTTGCCATAGCCACAGTGTGTCACATTTCAATGTATGCACTTTCACCCCCAGACACGACCCACCTCTCTGATTCCCTTTCCTTTTTACGCTTGGTGCTGAGCAACCTGCCCTGGTATGCTTGCTTACGTGTTCCCAAGAAATCTTGACTGGAAGATGGTATCATTCAGTCGAGAAAGGACATTCGTCTTTTTAATCTGTTCCATCTCTGCAGGCAGACAAAAGTGATGGTGACATGGTCTGAGAGCGTCGTCTTCGATTGAAATGATGTCTGCATCGGTAACGTCTGTACTGTATGAATCTGTGGTATTGTGTACTGTATATGTACATATGCATTATTTTCTGATAGCAGAAAAGACATGACAGATGTTTTGTAACGGTAGAGAATGACCGTCTGTGAATATCAATCCCCTGCCTCCACTCGAATAAAACAATCATTTATTTGTATCAGAGGGCGTCAGAGAATTCAGGGGGAGAGAGCAGGGCCAAGTCGCTTGTTCACAAATGACCTACTTAGTTACTACATTGTTGTCTATTTTATTTAGATGTGTTTCGAGTTCATGAGGGACTCCCTCTAGTGGCTTCTGTGAGCATTAACAAAGAGGTCACATGATGAGGGAAAATACGCCTTGCAGCCAAAATACGATTAAAACTTCAGTCAATTTCAAATGCCTTTATTCAGATTTATTTCATATAAACGCTGATGAGAAAATTAACATAAAAAATTAAACTCTGTAACAAATCAAATTGAAAGAGTAAATCAAAATGTAAATCATATAAGGTATGCTAAAATACCTATTCAGTACTATTAAAAGAACCAGTAGAATCATTGGATTGGTGGAAAACTAAGAAGCCAGAGGGCTGGTTGCTTTCTGGTTAGAAGTACTCAGGTCTAACTACAAAGCGGTAGACATACTGGTCTTCAGGGCAGGGGTAGGCCAGTGACTGGCTGCTATTGTTTTTAGGCACCAAGGCCAGGTTGTCTTTGAAGTCTTGTACATTAGACACAAACTTTTCCTTACATAGTATCAGCAGCCTGTTACTGTAGCGAATGTTGCTTTGGGTTATGGTGTTCTGGTTGGACAGTTTCACTGTGGGAAAGGACTTACAACTTGAACATTGTTGAGGATTCAGGTAGACTTCTGCAGCCCAGCTGATCATGTTGCCCTGAAAGATGAGGCTACTGTGGACGGGAGTGTTGAATGATTTCGCTCGGTTCTGATAGTAGGTTTGTTCATAACTGTAATAACCTCTATTCGGATACACAGGTCTCCTGTAGTATGAATCTTCATTTTTGGTATTGTTCATAGTGAGGGTCCATGGTTCCGCTGTGTAGATCCTGGGTCGATAGTCAAACTCCTCCCCCATGAAGCCTGCGTGCTTCTTCAGCTTGGCAAAGAGCAAGACGTTAAGCTGGAGGCCCTTCAGTATGCCATTGCTGTACAACGTCTCGTGGCTCTTATACAGCAGAGAGGTGAACTGCAAGTCGTACAGCTTCTCAGCAGGGATCATGGGAAAGCGGATTTTCTCCAGCAGGGCAGTCTGGCCCTCCTGATCGACTGAGCTCTTCCGCTCTGAGATCCAGCCCTCCAGGGCCTGCAGGAGGAAAGACTCGTCTGGCACCACCAGGTCTGAGCGGGGCAAGAGGGCCTGCAGCAGGTCTATGGAAAGACCCATCCAAGCAGGGGACCTGGTCAGAGCCTCAAAGTTCCAGGACAGATACTGGAGACAGTTCTCCTGGAGCATGAGATCCCCAGTCTCCACAGAGTACTGGTAGAGGGCTGCCTGGCTGTGGAAGGTGCTGTCCTCTGGGAGCAGCGCAGTGAAGAGCCTGCCCGTGTCCTCCATCAGCTGGGTCACCCCAAACTCGGAGGCCAGCTGATGGAAGCAGTGGGCGGAGGAGACGGTCACCTCGGCTTGACGAGTGTAAAAGTACCTGAAGAGACAGAGAGATGAAGAACGACATCTTCCAACAAGACACAAAGCGTACAAAACATCAACACAGTGTATGATGGTAATCCATCGTACGATGAGAAATGTTTGACGGAGGACTACCGTACCTGATGAAGCTAGTAACATATGCCTGACAGTTCTGGCTCACTTCAATGCTGAAGTTCTTGGCTTGAAGGGTAACATTGGCCTGCGGGAATAGGTAGAGGACCAGCCTGTGCATGCAGATGTTCCTCTTCTCCATCTCGAAGGAATCATCATCCAGTGTGTACCCAGTAGGACTCTGAAACAGGATGTCCAGGTCACAGCCCTCACCAGAATCGAACAGCTGGCCCAGCTCCGCAGACAGGCCATGGCGATGGTCCAGCAGATGCACTGTGCTGCTCTGATTGCTGCCTGGTACACCTGGAGGAGAACAGGTGAGATGCAGTTGGCCCAAGAGGACAGAGATACGGAGCATTGTAATCCAAGGACCATTGTCAAAACGTTTCTGCCTCATTTTGCATGTGATGTTTCTAATGTTGTCATTGCATGGCGTTTGATTCTATCCACAAGGGTGCGCTCTAGGTCCACTGTTTTAGTATGGGGCACTCATGGTTTGCAAGAAACTATTAAAGTAAAAAAAATCAGTGAGGGAAGAGCGATACGTTTACTAAAGATAGCAACTTGATTACTGCTTTGATGTGCCGGTTGTTTTCGTAATTTCACAGGAGTTGGTTGAGTTTGAATGTTGCTAAGCTCTCACAGAGATGTCATGTTTCCAATGCATGGTGAAGCATACCTGTCGCACAGATAACCCCAGCATCTTCCTTGTGGGAGCAGTCAGTTAGTGCCCAATCTTTGAAGCTACAACTGGATAAAGATTTTTCTGTTCCTTTGCAGTCCATATCATCCAGCCAGATGGATCCAGATCCTTACACATAAAATAAGACAATAAAGTGAGGAAAGACAATAAATGACTTTGCATATAATAAATTGGATCTGGTACTGCATCAGTTACTGTACTTTGTCACTTGCATCTGTTATCTGTATTAAATTGTTTTGTACATGTTTACTACCCCATAAATGAACCATGTCTATACACAGCCCTGTGGATCTTTGTATTATTAACCTGTTTTACTACTTTACTTTCTAGACTCACCTGCTGTAACACTGCAATGTCAACTCAGGGATGAATAAATACCTACCAACCAATATGCCATAGGAATCTAAATGTTTCATGCCCTCTGGTGGCTGAACAGTGTAAGTAGCGCAGGGGAGATGACTAACCCTCTCCGTAGGTTCCTCCAGAGACTGCAGCTTCAGCAGAAGGGAACTGCAGCTGTCGACACACCACCTGGGCCTCTGCCAGGTCCCAGCCGTCGTCACACACTGTTCCCCATTTGCCGTTGTGGTAAATCTCCACTCGGCCCTCCGAGAGCTTTTGCCCCCCCACCAGCCTCACGTCGCCCTCCAGTGGGGTCCCACCTCTCTCTGAACACAGGAAGCACCGACTTCTTAAACAAACGACTCAATTCTACGCTGTTTGCTTTATATTAGACAATATCCATGTTGCCTTTATATGGTGACATTCATAGTGTTCCACAGGGTGACTTACTGAATAGGATTTCTGTTAGTGTGACAGAGTGTAGCCCAGAGACATGTAGCAACAACAGCAAAAGGCACCAAGACAATGTGATCCCACCGGTTTGCATGACTGTCACTGTATTTGGGCTGCTGACACACACAATCGAGAAAAAGGGAATCGAAAGTTATTATTTTCACCACACTTTATCTGTGAAGGGCATTTAGTCAATTGTTCATTCTAAATAGTTTAAATGTTTTCTTTTTTATAAACAAGTGTTAACGTCCTTAAAAACGGGAAAGTAATGATACATGCACACAACCCATCAGAGATCGATCGAAGTTACAATACATTCTTTTTTGCTAAATGCATTAGCTCAATGAGACAATAGTTGATTAAATTATGTGCAAAATGCATACAGATGTGTACACTACTAAAGAAACTTTCTTCTTGTAGGACCTTCTAAAACCCCCACACTAGATCATGAGATATTAGAATATCCTACCTCTCGATCGCTGTTTGTACAGTAGCAGTCGTCTATCTTCACAAACTGATGCACAATCACAGCATGTCTACAGTTGCAATGGTTGATGGCTGTTCAGTTTCGTTTCTCAGGAATGGCACAGTGAGGGCCAGTTACACAACCAAGCTCCAGCTTGTGTTTTGAAGTGGGAGGGGAACATCTATGGTGTGTACACTAGGATCCAATTCCAACCAATGAAAGACTCACAGACAATAGGTAAAGACTTTTACTCAAAAAAATAAACCCGGAAAATTGTGTTATTGTGAGGGAGGAGTTAGTGTGCGTCTATGACATCTCTCTCTCTCTCTCTAGGAGAGCTCTTTCAAACATGCTTTTTTCATTTACGTATCCTTATCTCACAGAACATACAGAAACTTGCTGGAGTATATGATTTGATGCAGTAAAAAGAGAAGAAAACAGTGCCATTGTACCAAGAGAACCCCACCCCAACTTCATGTAAACACAGTATGTGCAGGTTTTGTTTCAATCGCAGCCTCAGATGATTCACTAATCTTTTGTACATTCGATTCAGAGTTTGCAGTAGGATGAAGGGTGGAGTTCAACCTCCTTTTCTTAGGTGGCCTCCTTGCTGCTCCCGTTCACTGATCAACAGTCGCCAGTCCTATACCCCAAACAGACCAACTTGCTGGCAGCCAGGGGTCTGAAGGATAGGTTTCTGTAGGATGCGTGTCTAGTGTCTTTTTCCGGCAGACTGTCCGGAAAGAGGGTTGTTTAATTCGGTCACACTCTGGGCAACATGTGGTGTGTGGGGTAGTTAGGATCAAACTGTGGAGTGTTGGGTCACTCTTACTAACATGCCAGCAGTATGGCACTTCAACATAGAGTGACTGCATTGGGAACACCAACAGTTCACGATAGCATGGCCTGGAATGCCTTCAGCATTGAACCTAGATGAACTCCACTCCCTCATACTTCACATCCCCTATCTTAGTCTCAGGCATGAGGATGCGTCCGTCCAGCGTGAAGGCTATGATGTAGGTGGCAATCTTGCCGGCATCCTCCTCAGATTTGAGGGCCAGGATGACCTGGTCATCCATGTTGGGGACAAACTTGAAGGAGGAGAAGCCGTGGGTGGGGTTGAGCGGGCCCACGCGGCTCACGATGATGTCCTCGAAGTCGGGTGCGCAGCTGAGCACCAGGTTGGTGCCGCGTCGCTCGTCCTCCGTCTCGTCATAGCGCTGCGCGCTGGCGCGGCGGGGGAGGAAAAACCAGCGTTGCAGGCTGTCACTCCAAGCAGCGGACTCGTGGATCAGGTAGCCTGAGGAGGGGGGGGGGGGAGATTTTAAAAAAGAAAGGAGAAGTAAGTGTGGGGCGGGAAAGAGAAATGCCAGGTAAGCTAAAAAAGTTGCTGAACCAGGTTTCTTTTCACAATGTCAGATAAGGCAGAACAATTTCAACCAGGATGTGGAGACGGAGAAAAAACCAAAGTGGACTTTTGAATGTTGCACAACACACCTGGAGGTTGGATCCCGGCGGCAGACTTCAGCAGGTTGTACATGGGGACCCAGTTCTGGTGCTGAATGTCCCCATGAGGCCCCACCACCTTCACCCACTCTGGGTTGTTGTTGACGAACTCCCCTGACGTGGTTGTCCACTCTTTCCCCAGACCTCCCACGTACAGATGCTCATCCTTCACAGCTAGCCACTCTGCCTTGAACCCTGCCAGCGACAAGACAGTGGAGCTGGCGTCAATACACGGCTCAGGCTAGCGGATCATCTGAGAAAAAGAGCTGTTCTCGTTATGCGTTCGTCACCGTTCTTAGCGTCACTGACCTTTGGCGACAGAGCCATCTCCGTCAGGCAGGATGACCCAGGGCACAGCCTTGTCACCGTCGATGTGGTACACCACTCCCGTGCGGTCATCCACAGAGTACAGTTTCCCGTTGAACACCACCAGCTCCGACAGCTCCATCGCCCTGCCCTTCTCCGCCAGGTGGCTCTCCAGCACCACCCTGTCCTGGTCCCAGTCCACCGTCACCCGGTCCCCGCTCGGGGACACCAGCAGGTGGCCCTTTCGCATGTAGCTGAACCACGTCAGTTTCTTCTCACTGCGGGAGTCTGTGTCCAGGTCGGCGATGACGGCGATGCGGTAGCGCGTGCCCTGCGCCGTGCGCTCGGGGGCGCTGAGGGGATAGGTGTCGTTGTAGAGGTCAGCGTCGAGACTGGTGCGGCTGCTCCTCCAGCCCCGAGGCCGGCTCCGCTGGGGGGAGCTCAGCTGCACGTAGAGCAGGAGGACCACAGCCAGGGCTGCTCCCACCGCCACGATGGGTCTCCACTTGAGGCGGAAACGCGGGTCTGTGCTGTTCGTCATGGAGGCCAACATGGGCAGTCCACCCACAGAGATACGCAGAGGAGTTAGAAGATCATGCTGATCCACGTGGGAGTAACCTGGAGCCACAGGCATGGGAGAGGGTGAAGGACCTGACCAATCAGAGGGACAAAGCAGAGTAAATAAGAGTGGGGCGTGGCAGTGTCCATCCACCTTGGCAGACTTGGTTTGAAGAGAGATTTGCATTAAAATGAACTACATTCTTCCTAGTTCCTGTTCTGTAATGCACTAAACACAATGGTTTTCTGTATAAGTTTGAGCCCTCGTGCAATCATTCTAGATTCCAAATGCATTTAAACGTGTCAAATCTCACACAACAGTGCCAAACCGTCTTAAAGTATTTGCAGTCTGTTCGCAGACAAGGATACAAAAAACCAGTTTGACCAGGAGGGCCAAATACTATGAGGCCACTGATATCACCATGACTACAGGTCATCAAGTGTGATGTTAGATGCAGTGAAATAAATGCTTGTTGGAAATGGCTTGAAATCAAGAAAGACAATAGGCTAAATACACAGACGATCCACTCTTTAAGATCAAGGATCTCCTTTTACGGGTCTTTAGGGAAGCCAAGCGTCAAATCAGTGCACAAGATCTTAGCAGTTAAGTCACAACTGTTGTCATCTAATATTTGAATCTGTAGCTAGTTAGAAGTAGAAATTACATCACCGTACATCTTCAAGACATCTGTTCTTTAGAACCTCTTCCGGACAAAGCAGCAGATCAGAGTGTTAACTAGATCCTGAACGGGGCATTTACATCTTAGAAGATCCGGCTTGACGGTTAAAGGTGAAATGGCAGCGTGTCAAGATAGGTAGGTGAACCAACAGGTGTTCAAGGGAGTGTCATGTCTACGTGGAGTATGGGAGTGGCTCGTTTGGCCCCTAAAGTGACAGTCATGTCAAAGAAGAAAGGTGATAGGCCACACAAGCTACTCTCTAAGCACTCTCTGGTGTTTCACTTGCTTACTTTGGTTCAGTATAACTTACAATTGGGTTTTTTATTGATTACTATCTTTTTGTGTGTGTTTTTTTTGGCTCACGAGGTGGTTAACCAGCTTACTACTGTCTAAATATACAAATATTAGGTTACTAATAGCTGAGTTATGGAGGCTCTCTACTAAACCTCCATGAGCTCTTCAGTCTAGTTCCAGCAATGTCACTTTCTCCAACCAGATTTTGCAGTGGGTGAGAGCACCCCACCCCCTGAAAGGCTCTTTCATAGTAGGGCCCCTGGCCAAACAACAGTCCATTATGTCACCATTAGGGCTATGCTAGAAGACAGCTGCTAGTTCAAAGTTGACTTTGACTGACAGTTTAGCCTCGTAACGCACAAGGAGCAGTCTATAGTCCGAGCATCTAAGCATATGCAGCATCTAAGTATTAAGCTTTTCATTAAGGAAAGTTTTAGTCCTCCTATACAAGATGTTTGATTCCACTTTACACTGTAAAAAAATCAGGTCCCCATGCAGGCTCAATGATTAGTTGTGACCGACAGCAAAGTTCTGTTTCTGATATTAGCCTACCCTTCCGTTTCCTCCTGCCAGAACGCTGGGCAACTGTCATCTTTCAATCACGGACAGAAACAGCTCAAGCACTATTCCTATACAGTGTTCTGCAAAGCAATGAGCTAGGAACTCTTGAAAGTGGGACTTGACTGTGGCTTTCCCAAGTGTAACCATGACTCAGGGCAACAGCCTGACAACAACGGTGAACTTTATGTAGACTTAGAGGATTATAATTGATTAACCACAAGTCCCAAAGGGCAAACCTTTCAATAGTCAGCACTGCAGGCTTTTTCATAAGAACTTACTAGGCCTGTTAAGTTATTGTTGTGTGGGGTTGGTACAATCAGTGACAGTTGTGTCCACCTTTGGTGGCATGCACAGAAGTAAACAGACTAAAGTCAACAAGTTTCAGTTAACAAACCTTATCACACAGTACAGCAATCTGTGTTCACGTTACGACCAGTCCAAACCCAAGCCTAGACAGCCTTCTGAGGGTGTGTCTGTGATGCAATGAGAATGCCAGGGACTGTTCAGAAGAGAAGTATAGTTGCACAATATTATAAAAGGTGAAGATGTAAAAGACACTAGCTACAAAAGGCTTTATGAGGCGGACAAGTGAATTCTGCTTCTCTGGAAAAAAGCGCAAAAAGGGGGCTTCAATACAGTTTCAGCAGCTAGCAGGCAGGTGTAATGTAATACCACATTATTAATGTAATACACTACATGAAAATGTAAATGCAATATGCAACGCAAGATGGTCACTCGTTGCCTGAGTTTCAATTAAAAATGCCATACACACAAATCGGTCCTTTTAAGTGGATCCAAAGATGAGGGTCGAAGACCTCTATTACAATTGACTGATTTGCTTATATGAAATATAAACAAAAAAGTTTAAATTCTTGCAAGTTGTATTTTGACTTCCGATCAGTAAATCGAAGAGTGATGACGTGGTACGGAAAGCTGACAGCTGATCGTGTATGAGAACAGTCAAGTTCCTCCTTGTAATGAATTAGATGCTTATAGCTGTAGCTAATAGCTATGGTTTTGTTAGCTCTTCCGTTGAGTATATAGCTACTATTGTGTCAGCCACCTTCTGCGGTTATAGTTACGAAGCAAAAGTCTCTTCATATGTTTTTGTAAAAGAAGTAGTCTATGAAATGGTTCTAGTGCTCATAGTTACACTGTAAACTGTAGCCTTGAAGTCTATGAAAGGTTGCGCACTGCAGATTACACCAAGCATGCATTCTCAAATATTAGTAGACGGTCCAACGTCAATGATACTCACTACTTTAGATTTTCCAAATAGTCAAGTAATATGATTGGAGATGACATAGTTTCTCGGATATGGCTTTCTACTGGCAATAACTTTTGATTTACTAGCTAGCTACTCCCTCCCAGCGTCAATCCGCTCAATTCACCCGTACTGTCGCCTTCTGATTGCGTCACAAATCGTCTTCCCAAGCGGTGTGCGTGTCTTCTGAGTGCATACAAAACCACATTGCCAACATATACCTTTGTGTATGAATTAATTTGCACCCATTGTAAATCATGTCTTTAAGAGTAGACAATGAAATCAAGAAAAAGGTAAGGCTGTTGGTATCATTATTTTCTAGCTATCCAGTAATAACTTTCTTGCACGCCAGAGTTTAGAAATGATGATGCTTGCAAGGCCTGAATGCATGGTCAGTGAGCTAGCTAACCAGCTAACAGTTATAGCCAGCAATGTTAAACTGTGGTCTGGCTTGATACAGGGTTGCGCTAAATCTGGTAACGTTAGTGAATACAAAATGAAATAGCCATCTTGCCGATTTCTTTCTTAAAACACCCTCACACAACAAAATTGTCTGATGCAAGTGCGCCAATGTTTTGTAGCTATGCCATTAGCTAGCCAGTGTGGCATTGGAAGTGAGAGACATTAGCACAAACTTGCTGGTCTTATCTTGAATCAAATTACCTCCATCTGACAGGTCGATACTTTCAGAGAACGGATCACGGGTGAGGTGAGTAAAACTATGGACAAACCAAGAATCATGTACCGATCCAACACGTGGATGTTTCGAAAAATCAACCGACCATACTAACGCGTGTGCCGATGCTATCTGTTTTATTTTGTAACTCAGGCTGAAGACTTGGTTGCCAACTTCTTCCCCAAGAAGTTGTTGGAACTTGATGGTTTTTTGAAGGTAATTTAATGGATTTGTAGCAATCATAGAGATCAAACAGAGCACACAGTTTGTTATTATTACATTTGTTGTATTAAATTGGGAATGTCATGTACATGACCTTAGATATGCGAAAGATGCCTTATATTTACCAACGTAGCTCTTGGTTTCAAGGAGCCCATATTTAATGTAGCAGACCTGAGGGACATCCATTCAGAGATCAACTTCAAAGTGCCAGACCCAGTGGTCATCACCAACAGTCACGATGGACTGGATCTGGTGGGTGTCATTTAGATCTGATCTGATCAACCGAAGACAACGGTTTCAAAACGAGAAATGACATTTTATTGGATCTCCACAGCAACATGCCAAGAAGCGGAAACTAGAAGATGGAGCAGCAGACGAGAACTGCCAAGGTGAGCTACTGTACTTGGAGCCTGTTAGAGAAAGCTCACTTAGCAGTAGTGGCTCGTGGTGGATGTTAGACTGATCACTTCTGTCCTTTATCCTGTCCTGTGTGGGGATACCTAGGGGGTACCAAGGTCTTTGTCATGCCTGAGGGAATGATGAAAAGCAACGGTCAGCTGGTGGACCTGATAGAACGAGTCAAACCGGAGATCAGAACGCTTATTGAAAAATGCAACACCGTAAGTCCAACGCACTCGCACTGTTTATAAGATGCCATGTTATTTCCTGTCCATTTCTTCTCTCTGATTCCTCTGATGTCACTTAGGTTAAAATGTGGGTCCAGCTGTTGATTCCCAGGATAGAGGATGGGAATAACTTTGGCGTGTCTATCCAGGTAATCACCTTTCCAGCGGTGTTTCTGTTTGCATAGATGTCCGTTTAGCGTCTACACGTTTTTGTTGTTTTCGATAGACTCCTGAGTGCATATATCAACTCAACAATAAACATCAATACTATAATGCAAGGCATTTCTGTTGGAAATGTGCACAAGCTCCAATCAAACCAACACCAAATCAGATAACTGACATCTTAATGCATCATGGGAACTGTGCACTCGTGATTCTTATGCTGCAAATACCATTTATATTTCTCACACTAGACGGCAGAACTGATCCTTTATTACTAGTTAGGATGGTGTATGTAATAAGGGTTCCTTGCGTACTGTTTGTCTATAGGAAGAGACTGTGGCAGAGCTCAGAACTGTTGAAGGAGAGGCTGCTTCTTATCTGGACCAAATATCCAGGTACCTACAGCGTGATTGGTTAAATACGTTCAATGTTTACCACCGAACCGTTGTAGCTGAACCCTCTTCCGTGGGTTGGTTTGCCGTTTATTTTTATTTTTTTCAAAAAAGTTGCCATTCTTTTCCAGAAAGCCTGCGATTTATTATTTATTTATTTTCTTTTTAACAGATATTACATCACCAGAGCAAAGCTTGTCTCTAAAATTGCGAAGTACCCTCATGTGGTAAGTCAAAAATATATATGTATTTACATCATTTTCACACTGAGAACCAGGGTTCTACCTGCAGTATTTGAATTCTGTTCAACCAGACTCATTCTCACTAAACCGTATGGAAATGACTATGTGCACTTGTTTTGTCACCAAAGAGACATGGGGGGTAATGGCCCCTTTGACCTTTTAGGGGGACATTTTATTTGTCCCAAAACCTAGTTGCACTTTTAATGAATGACCACCCCCCACCACAGGAGGACTATAGACGCACAGTATCAGAGATTGATGAGAAGGAGTACATCAGCCTGAAGATCATTGTGTCAGAGCTGAGGAACCAATATGTGAGTGTTCTCTACATAAATGACTTAGACAGTATCCAACATGTTAGTGTATTTTTCTAGGACCTCGCACCATCAGTCTATCTGGCTGTCCGCGCCTTCCTGCAAACTCACGTACTTTATGCTCGCAGGTGACTTTACACGATATGATCCTGAAGAACATCGAAAAAATCAAGAAGCCACGAAGCTGCAACTCTGAGGCCCTGTACTAAGCTTCACCTGCCCAGATGGCCATGTTAACATGTTAACTAGAACTGGGACTTGTTCTGCTCAGGCTGGACTATCATCCCTCATCCACACTAAAGTGGACTATCATTCCTCACGCACATGAATCTGCCATGCAGGACAGTTGACTTCACTGGGCACAGACACGCCCTGCATACCCCATCCCCTGCACACTTGACATGATTGGAACATCCTTCCCCCCCACCTACATGGTTTAAAAAGCAAGTAAGGCATCGGTGTCCAAGCTCTATGCTAATTCCACTCTTTGCCTCTGCACAAGTGCTTTAGCAAATGGGAGGAAAAGATAAGCCTTGAGTCTCACTGATCAAGTCCGCCATTTCAGATTTGTCTAGTGGCCTTACTCCAAGAGTAGGACTACTCTACGACCCTCTCCAGAAATGTCCTTTTATCCCTTTCTTTTCCCCAACGGCGTGTAAGAATGGTCGCATAAAGTGACTCATTTATCCGCCAACCAATAAGAATTGAACTGCAAACGTGACCCTCCCCTACAAGATTTGCGGGTGTCAGATACGTCGGTTTTGGTTCTTGTTGTCTGTCCTTATGACGCAGGTATTTTATTTGTGTTTGTCAACAAGTACTTCTATGTCATTGGTTTTAGGCATCTGAAATGCTCCAAGGTCAAGTGCGTGTGTGTGCGCGTGTTTTTTTTAGTTTTGACCGATTGTGTTGTGCTGTCTTTTGGATGGAAGGAGGGGAGCACCAGACAAAGAACTCTGATATTTTGTATCAGATGGTGCAGTGTGAAGTCTTATCTCCATCTACAAATTGTTGATTTAAGGATAAATATTTTACTTAATAAAAGTATTATTTTGAGAATGTGTTTTGGTATTTTTTTTCCATAAGCTGTCACCTCTAACATTTGTCAGACGTCCTGTTTTAGTTCTAAAGACGGTATATCGCTCCAGAGGAAATGAAAAGACGACTATCAAGGCATCCTAGAACAGGACTTGTTCAAATAAGCAGCTTGGCATTATAAGGTGTTTTATATTCTATCTATACTCCCTGAATCAACGTTCCGAGGGTTCCGAAAGATTTACAAACACAGTGGAGTTCAACTTCGACCTTGCTAGATACAGTAAATCTCAGGACTGCTAGATAGTGATCTAGCTATCCAGAGTAACAAGCCCCCACCCATGTAATTCTCAGTTCCTTGTGAGACTCCAGCTGATTTAGCTAAACTCTAGGGATGTCTGTGAGATCATCTTTCTGGGAGTACATTGAGAAGTGCTGTGGCATATTTGGACACAATTTAACATGGACTGAAGAGTATTGATGTAATGCAGATAATTTGGTAAAATATTCTCAAGAACATCTGGATGTTTCGCTAGGGAGTAGATCACCCTGGCAAGGCAGGCAGAAGATAAATCTCACAAATTGGAGTCTGACTGGAAATAGCACAAGGGAATGTGTGTTTGAAAAAGAAAAAGGGAGAGATTTCAATTAAATGTCACATAATGCTAGAAATATGTGGGTGTGGGTCTGTATTTTGTAACTTGTGTGTATTATGTAACTTTAGAATGGAGTTTTATAACTGGAGTTTTGTCACAATTATTACTGGAGCAGGTAGAGCGCAAGACCAGTGCAATCCTCTCCAAAAGTACTGCATCTTATAGATGGCATTCAGGAGGTCAAATGAAGATAAGGCTGAATTCACTGTCCGCTGCCTTCAGATGTTTCCAATTATTTTCACACTCGGATGCATGATCTCGGGTGTATTTGGTTGTATTAGTGGTCTTTTGGATCATTATTGTCATACCTAATAAACAAGGCATACGGCTCATGTATTGATTGAGAATATGTAAACGATGTATGTCTACTTTAGGTCCAGAAAAGTATAATGTCTTGTAAGAGAGCATGTGTGATGCATGCTTTTTGTCAGTAGCTGTGGAACCCCATGTAAGCAAGCGACAACATACCAACAGGCAGAATCACAGGCACAACGGCACTAATTGACATAACGTGCGGAAAGACAACGCACTTGGACTGAGGGCTGTTAGCATGTCAATGAAATCCAGGCGTCACCGCGTGCAAAACGAATTCAGTACCACTAAGTTTCAAGCGGGAGTTGGAGTTCAATAAGACGGAGTGGTGGGTGGGTGGAGCTGTACTCGTCATTGGTTCACATAAAAGCTACGCGCCCTTGTTCATTCCCAAACATCGTATCTCCAAGACCGTCTTATCCGTCATGGTAGCTCAGAGGATGAATTCACTGCTTAAATGGACAGCGATACTCTTTTGTCTATTTTCCTTAATCCTTAACATCGTGCTAATATGCCATCATTCCAATAAGGTGCCAAAATGCTCCTTGAAACCGCTCCATCCTTTGAGGGGCAAGCACAACCCGCGCAGCGCCGTCTTCGCCGACTTGTCTGCAAATGAATATCTCCAAGTGCAAGACTACATGCTTAATCTGAAAAACGTGAACATTTCTAATCGTGTTCTTACCGAGCCTTCCAAAAACTTCCTGTTTCTTATAGATCTCTCTTTGCCGAAGAAAATGGATGTCCTGCGCTACCTAGATAGTAACGGGTCCAAACCAGTAAGGGAGGCGACCGTCGTGGTGTTCCACGGCAGCCAGGGAAACATCAAAGAGTACGTGGTGGGACCTCTTCCACATCCGAAATACCACCGAGATGTCACCATGGAGAGGTACAAAACTGAGTTGCACATCAACGCGCGAACAGTCACAATTGGGGAATATGCCCTTCTTTTTACGTTTCTCAAAGAGGAGGTATTTTCGAAACTTGATAAAATCATGAAAGAAAGTTTTGATGTCAGCGAAGAAAAGTCATTGAATGTCTTTGAGGGAATGCCCAGAGGTGTCCAGTCGGGAGACAGAAACACGTGGATATCTTTTTTCAGGGATATGAGTGGGATGTACGTACACCCCGTAGGATTCGAAGTCTTGGTTAATCACAAAAGCACAGACTCATCAAATTGGAAAATTGAGAAGGTGCTTTACAATGGGAAGTATTTCGACAGCGTGGAGGACCTGAAACAACAATACGAGTCAGGAAATGTTGCTAAAATAGTCTTTAAATCAATTCCGAATTATGCATCGTTGAAATTAAAAAGTAAACCAACAGGATTGAGCCCTCAACAATATTACGCACAAGGCAAACGCTTTAGTGTCCAGGATAATCATGTCACATATCTCGACTGGAGTTTTGCGTTTGGGCTAAGTTCGCTGACCGGTATGAGAATTTTTGATGTCAATTTCAAGGGGGAGAGAATAGTTTATGAACTCAGCGTACAGGAGGCAATGTCGGTGTATGGTTCTGTTACGCCAGGGATGATTCTGACAAAGTTTATTGATTCCAGCATCGGAATTGGGCGCTTTGCGCACGAACTTGTCCGAGGAATAGATTGTCCATATGAAGCAGCGTACATTGACACCTACCGATACATCGACATTGGAATCCCCCAGCGATTTAGGAATTCGATATGTATCTTTGAGCACAATACCGGCCGTCCGCTGAGGAGGCATTTTTCGGACTTTTTTCATAATAGTTACGGTGGACTAGTTAACAGCGCCTTGGTGTTTAGGACAATCACGGCCATAGGCAACTATGACTACATATGGGACTTCATCTTTTACCAGAGTGGTTCAATTGAGGCCAAGGTGCACGCAACGGGATACATCTCCTCATCTTTCAAAGTGGACGGCAGTTTAAAACACGGCCACCAGGTGGCGGAAAACACAATTGGAAACATCCACACCCATTTCATCAATTTCAAAGTTGACTTGGACATATTAGGTGTGTACGTTTATGGATGCAGGTATTTGTCTTGAAATTTGTTTAAGTGTGCTACAAAGCTGACAGTGACCGACCCCTGAGAGCATCAGTATTTCTTGGTTCCTGTCCGACAAGTAGACGTGTTTAATTAAGATGTATGTTAGTCACCTACTACGGATGTGTTTACTTTGGTGTAGTTTCATCATAAGAAAGAAAACAAGCCAGACCATTATACTCTTAAGTTACAGGTCATGAATCATTACTTATTGACGTTGAGTTCAGTCCTTTGTTCACCTTCTCCACAGGTGTTAAAAATGTGTTCCAGACCAAGGACATGAAGTATGTGAAGGTGCCACTGCCCTGGATGCCAGAGCGCTCTGCTATGGTTCCACAGCTGGTGGAGCAGCAGCTGAAGACTGAGCAAGAGGCTGCGCTTCGCCACGACACCAAGGTGCCTCGTTACCTCCACATTGCCAGCAACCGCACCAACCGATGGGGTCACCAGCGTTCATACCGCCTACAGGTGGTCACCTTCGCTGGGGAGCATCTTCCAGAGGCGGAATCAGAGGAGAAGTCCATGTCCTGGGCTAGGTGAGGCGTCTCTCCCCTTTGGATGGTGGATGGTGTCAAATGGTGATTCTGTTTCTATGTGGTTGATGGTGGAACCCATGAGTATTGTTTAGTGGTGGAGCATTTGAATGCCAATCAAGCGGTTGAAGGTTCAAATCTGTGTATTGCCTTGGATGAAAGCGGCTGATAAATAAATACATGACATGACATATAAGCCTGTTTTCCAGTCTGGGGTAGAAAACCTCTCCCTGACCATGGCTTCTCTTTCTCTCTGGTGATACTCTTCTGTTTGTTATTGTGTACTGCAGGTATAAAGTGGCCATTACTAAGCACAAGGACTCAGAGCAGACTTGTAGTAGTCTGTACAATCAGAACAACATGTGGACTCCAGCAGTTGACTTCAGCAAGTACATTGAGGACAATGAAAGTATTGAAAATGAGGTGCGAAATTCATCATGAAGGCCTGTGAAAATAATCTAAATGGCAAGATCATTGATTTAGTGAAAGAAAGATTGCAAAAAGTCACCAAAGTGTTTTCCTGTCCTCCAGGACTTGGTTGCCTGGGTAACCGCTGGCTTCCTCCACATCCCTCATGCGGAGGACATCCCTAACACAGTTACCGTGGGTAACGGGGGCGGAGTCATCCTGAGGCCTCACAACTATTTTGATGAGGACCCATCCATCTACTCTCAGGATGGGGTGTACATCGAACCTGGCTCAGAGGAGAGCTGTGAGAACAACAAGATGGCCTGCTTGGCTGAGGACACCTGCGGCCCTGCCCTCGAACCCTTCACCTACCATGGCTTTGAGGGAACAATGAAGTTTGAGGAGTGACATCCGCTACATCTGTTGGTGCCGCTAGTTTAGCTTGATTTTACATAGAGATCTTCAAATGTATGGCTGAGCACAGTTTACTGATTGCATTTCAAAGCTTCACATCTCCAAGGCAGTATAAGGCAAACAAAAATAGACAATTTTAAGAAATATGTCAAAATTACACTGGGAATGAGTATGTATTCTTTTTGGGTAGTAATAGACATTTATCCTAATTTTAATATTGTTATGACTACCACAAGCATATATGTACTTATGCATTAACATGTAAACAACTTATCTTCCACATGTATTCCAGTCATCCCTATAACCACTTTCTACACTTTGTATTCATTTATTTCATTCTTTATTGCACTAAGCATTTCTGTACATAATAACATCATTGGTTGGTTGATGGCCACCTGTGTACAGATGCAAAGCTATTTGTTTGTCAACAGCTGACACTGTATGACTCCAAGACATGTTTCTTCAGGACAATGAAATATATCACAAGTGTGTGTATGATATAGAACGTTTTAGATTGTACATAGTGCTTCACAATTTAACTTCACAAATAGCATACAGAAGTATGTCTTTAAGATGTTTTCTAAAATAAAGTATTTTAAAATGGACCAGACAGCAGAATTTATTGTTTCAGTTTACGGTCTTTGCAGGACTTATGTTTTCTAAAGGAAGTCCGAAACAGAATCCAGATGAGAGAACTCCTCACCCCAGCCTCTGACCTGCTGAAACGAATGCGCATCATGAATTGACTGGGGAATAGCTTTTTCATCTGTTTGTGTAGTTAGTGGAAAAAACGTGCGTGTCACCGGGAGCCAATAGATTAGCATGTTTTGAATTGACTTGTTCAAGGTATCACTCGTTCACTCAAATACAGTTTTCCAAGCAATAGTAGAATACTGTTGTGCATTTTGTCCTTTCTGTAAATACTTCAGGGTAAATAGCTTCTCACATTTCTTCCTGACCCTACTCCCTGTTTGAGTGGCCATGTGTTAGAACGATTTAAGAGACATCAGACATTTGTGGAGGAGGAATTCTGGAAATCCTGAGGCAATAAGAGTGTCTAGTTTGTCATGGATGGATGTGTCCAGTTCAGTAGTTCAGTGGGAGCTGTGCAGCTGCATTCTTTTGAGTACCAAACTTTATGAACGTGTAGCATCATCCAGTAAAGCATTTCTGAAGAGATCTAAAACACTCCAGAAAACGCTCAAGAAATAAACACAGGAACTGTATTCTGGATACTTTAAAGTACGACCGGTGACCCTTCAACCACATTTCCTCCAAAAGAGAGCGGCGATAACAGCATCTGCGTTTATCTGAAGGATATATCCAAACAAGAGCCAAATACCTCAAGGTCTCAAGGGGATAAATAGCCCAGACAAGACTGGGAAAAAGTGCAACCAGAGAACCTCCGTGTTGATTGTGTCTAGAAAGAATCTCACCATCATAACAACACAATCCATCTCTGTGATAGTATAGGCAAGCTGCCAGGAGAGACTTCAAGAGAGGCATTCAGGTCACACGCTACATCTGACCCTGGTTTGTCTGTTCTCAGGACCAAAACACAGCGAGGAAAAGGAACAATCCTGCCCCCTAATTATGCAACATGTCAAGGGATTTTAGTGGATTCTGCTAGAATATCTAAGAATTTGACAAGTGGTCACACAGGTATCATGTAAACTGTGGTGCATCATTTGTTTTTTTCTGTGTGTTAACAAACACAAAAGGCTGGCCTATTTGGCCAGTGTTTAGACTCCAGTACAACCTATTGATGTTCAACATGAGTAGATTCACATGAGGATTACTTCTACTCACACTCATCGTTTTGAAGATTCCTCTTTGCTACAATTTTTCCCTGACCACCACTTACACTGCTTTAAAACCAAGATAGACACTTATCGAGCAAGGACGTTCATTCAGTACACGGTTGGTAAAAGGAGTAGATTTACAATCTCTCTTGAAAGATACTATGTTGGATGACATTGCACAGTTCCAGCCTAGTTTACACGTAGCCATATAAGGAAGGCATTCAGTACAGACTATATAAACAACATATTTTAGAGTTACACCAGAGAATCCAGCAATATTATTCCTCTGGATGATATATAGTGAGTTACTTGGCACCAACCGTGAACATCCCAGAAACAGTAAAGTGGTTGTGTACAGACTCCCGAAAAAGCCTAGTGGAGATAATTACTATCTACTGCATTAGATTAGACAAGAATATTACAACCTTCGGAGGAGGATGCAGAGGAGCCTAACTATCGACAGTGCTGAGCGTGTCTGTGGATGGCAGGGAGAGAGAGACATTATTCATTGGGTCCAGGATATTTCTCAACAGACTGTCAGACTCTGGATGGAACAGTCAGCTTCATTTGCATACCTGTGTGTTGTGTGTACGTGCTTGCATGCTTGTGTGTGATGATTTATTAAGTCTGGGATGTCTAGAAACATTAACTAATGGCTGTGGTCACTTTTTTGTACTTACACCCACACACATACACATAGAGACACACGCAACCTGCACCATCTGAACATTCAATATTTGGATAAGTGTGTGTTTTCTCTGTTTTATCGGTGGCCTCTGCAGGGACAGATGGTGGGGTGGGGCCAGTGGGCCGAGGGGATGTCCTCCATGCTTAAGACAGACAGGATGAGTGAGATCTTAATGTATGGTATGCTATGAAACTATTAGAACGGTTAGAGAGCTTTAAATGAACATGTGAGTTTGTTCACATCCTCCAATAGCCCTGCACAACCCATTCATAAGCAGCTCCCCTGATTTCTCCCCCCTCTTTATAAGGTTGCTTCCTTGGAAGGAAAGAGATAAGGAAAGAAGGTGGGGGGAGGGGTTGTGTGTGTGCGCGTAAAGGAAAGAGGTGGGGTGGGGGGTGAATGTAGTCACATAGACATGATAGTTATTTTTAGCTCCTGGGACAAGACCACGGTTTGTGGAGCAAACAGAAAATTGGCTTGTTTTATCCAGGCGAGGCCCACAGCCAAATAACGTGTCACCGTGGAAACTTCCGCCACTCGCTCCAGGTGTCACAGGGGTGCGCTCGGCCAGACGTAAACACGATGCACCCCCACGGAGCCCCTCCCATCTCTCTCTCTTTCCTCTCTTCCCTTGCTCTGCTTCTTTTCCCCACCTCCACCAACACTGCCACAAACCAGAGCTAGCAAGTTCTCAGGGATCTCAGGGAGGTTCAGTGTCAGTTCAGCGTGTTCCTGTCCAGATGAAAACAGGAGGTGCACGTGCCCAAGGTGTGAATCTTACATGCTGACCCTTTTTCCTTTGCTTACAGAAGGTAGTGGTCAACCAGCAGTGAGAAAAGATCTGGAAGTCACCCATGCTGGAACAAAAAGGAACAATTCCTTGTTGCTGTTGAAAGCATGTTCTGGACAGTTAACATCGTAGCCATTCGAGGCCAGTCCTAATTAAATTTCCGGAGTTGGTCTTTAAAAAAAAAAAAAAAACACTTATTTAGTAGAATTGCTTTCATGGATCCAGCCAATAGTTGTTAGTTAATTAGTTAGTAGTTATTTAGTAGTTTGCAGAGTTTAGTAAAATGTCATGTTGTTGAGTTAAATAAAAAGCCTTCTGCTTGGTACTTCTTAACCAAGTCCATTTTAAATTACTTTTCTGTCCACTTTTCATCAGGTCGTGCATTTTATCTGGGAAACAAAGTTAACTGTTGCGCTGAAGGCAGAATGTCACATAAGTTTTATGCTTCGTACGGACCAAAGATTGTGTGTTTATGTTTGTGTTTATGTATCATGAAGTGTGTTTTCACATTCCATGATAACCCACTGGTTGCGGAAATAGAAATAAATATTGACCTTGATTTATGGAGAAAACGAGATAACCGTGAAAAATAACCTAATAATCAGTTGGACCTGTCATCCATCACATATCTTATCTGGTTCTCACATATAGGTCTCAGAACCCAGCCAGAAAACCTGAGGTTAAGAGAACTGCTGGGAAGTGAAGTCTGACAGACGAGCTCACGGAAATGACATAGGTGACACATTATGGTGTGTAAGGCTGAATGGAAATGGAAGTTAATGGTAATGATAGTGTGTGCATGCGTGCATGCGTGTGTGTGCATGTGCGCACTGTACAGTACAAGGGCACGTACCCACCCACTTGCTGCAGTCATGATGTAATGTTTACCCCCTTCTCTCTCCTCCCCACTCCAGTCCAGCGACTGGGCTTGGTGAAGTGGGCAGGTGGTCCCTCTGGGTATAAAAAGGGACCAAGGTAACAGAGCAGCAGCACATTTTACAGCCAAACAGACATTGGCAGGGACGCTACACATGTCTTTCTCATAGACAACTTTGGTTATTTAAGGGTGTCTTAGTTTTAGCTCTGTGTACTGTATCGTAGATGCCGGTGGAGTAAGTTTTGAAAAAACATAATATATTTGGGATTGTGGTTGTAATAGTGAACAAGTAAAGGAGACATGGATGTGGTCCATGGCTATGGCATCAGTGCTACCCAATATCTCCAGGTCCATTACAGGGACACACAGGACTGGTTCCTTCAGGTCTCCATGGCAGCTGACCTGAGGAACACCTTCTTTGTGTTCTTTCCTGTCTGGTTCCATCTATGGGAGCCTGTGGGGGTCAAACTGGTCTGGGTAGCAGTAGTGGGAGACTGGCTCAATATGATCTTCAAATGGTGAGTAATCACAGACTCTAATGCATCAACTAATGAGCATTACAATGTCAAAATGTTGATGATGAAGATGATATGACTAGAACACTGATTGACGTTTAAACCTTATTCGTCTTCCTCAGGGTCCTCTTTGGGGAGCGTCCTTACTGGTGGATACAGGAGACTGGTTACTATGGTAACTCATCTGTGCCTTATATCGAACAGTTTCCAATGACCTGTGAGACCGGTCCTGGTGAGTGTGATATGGCTACCATGTTAACAAGAACAAGCTGCTGAGTGATAAGTTTGATGATGTCAAGTGCTAACCCCATTGCCTCTGCAAACAAAAGCAAAATACTTTGAGTACTGTATACTTGGTGCTTTGGAATAAAGATCTACGTGATGAAACTGTAAGGTTTAAAAAGTTTGTTAGTGTTAAGTGTGAGTCTAATTTCTTTACAAATGTTGATATTTGATCATATCCAAAGCAGTTGATAAGGAAAACTGACAATTGATAAGTGACAGTTCATTTCTTTCTTACAGGAAGTCCTTCAGGTCATGCTATGGGGGCTGCAGGGGTCTACTATGCAATGATCTCATCGCTTCTTGCCATTCTGCTAAGAAATTACAGAAACCACATCAAAAGCTGGTGAGTTGCGAAATCAACATGTTGTAATATAGCGAGAAAGATATAGAGAGTGTAAGGGAATGAGATTGAGAGAACGCAAAAGTGAGAGAAGGAGAAGGAGAGATAAACACAGAGAGAATGCTGACCCAAATACTTATGTGTTTCCTCAGGTGTGTTCGTGGGGCCTTGTGGATGGTGTTTTGGTGTGTTCAAGCGTGTGTGTGTGTCTCCAGGGTTTTCATAGCTGCCCACTTTCCACACCAGGTCATTGCCGGGGTTTTCATCGGTAAGTACCTATCTACAAACTGTCGGGGTTTCAAACACAGACCCAAACACGCATGCTAAACTGTGATACTGTCACCAGGTATAATCGTAGCCAAGGCCTTCAATCACATCCAGTGGATCTACGGGGCATCTCTGAGACACTACATCTACACCACTGTCCTTCTGCTCGCTTTTGCAATGGGACTCTACCTGCTCCTGAGGGGGGCGGGTGTGGACCTGCTCTGGACACTGGACAAGGCCCAGAGTTGGTGCCTCAACCCTGAGTGGGTCCACATGGACACCACGCCCTTCGCCAGCCTCTTCCGCAACACCGGCACCTTGTTTGGCCTCGGCCTGGGACTGCACTTACCACTCTATGTAGAAACCAAGAGAACTGAGGGTGGTGCCACCTACAAACTTGGCTGTTTAAGCGCCACACTGGTGTTGCTACATATGCTAGATTATATCCGGCCCCCTGCACATAGTGTGTTGTTCTATCTGCTGTCTTTCTGTAAAAGTGCCACTGTACCCCTGACTACTGTGGGGATTGTCCCCTACTGTGTAGCAGGGGTGTTGGGTCAAAACAAAAAGAAACAGTTATGAGTCACATAGACATAGACTGAGGCTGGAAAGGCCCTCTGATAATGAAGGTGGCTCCCAGGGCTGGTTGACGTTGACGTTGATTTCAGTTGTGGAGTGATCCACTGACCGCATGACTCTTCACATTGACTTGGACGAACTGTTGGATGTGCTAGATGAAAAGAGGCTAGAGAAGAGCAAGGAAGAGAAGCAGCGTCAGCCTCAGTTCAAAGGCACGGATGAGTGGGAAACATGGGGGCGCCTTGGTGAAACACAAGGTAGGCAGAAGTTGCAGAGCAACAGTAAGGACAAACCACAATTGAGTAGAAATGTTGAAAAGGTTACTACCTCTCACAGTGAACATTGACAAGTTCTGCCACTGAGCAATATTTATGCCAGCATTTTAATGGACCCACCTTTGAGTTAGTGGACTAATAACGACATGACAGAGAGAACACAATGCATTAAGATTGATGAGGAACAATCTCACTTTTTAAACATTTCTAAAGGCGTACCACAGGGGTCCATTTGAGGACCACCTCTAATAGTTCAATGTACCAATTTCTTCCGTTTTTTAAACTCTAAAGTGTACTTTTGTGCAGACAACAGAATTGTATTTTAAAATAGCTACTTATTGACCTAGGTCATACATTGTTTTCAAGGTGACAGCTACTGCATGCATTGTAAGAATGTGAGTTAATGTTATCTGTTGAGGATCACAAATCTCGCACATTTTCATTGACAAAGCTGCCATCCAGGAACTACTCAACGTCGGAACACTTTTGCAACTGAGAAATGGTACTGGGTTATTCTAAATGTTTCTCTGTAGCTAATGGTCACAGGAAAATCTGCCATTTTTGTTTGGGCAACATACTCTTAAATCTGTATCGGTTCTCTGTTACTTTTCCTGCGTTTTGCATTTTTGTGTAATATTATGAATGTTACTAGTCTACAACATTGTTAGAGGTAAGCATGTGCACCTACTGTGGGAATTGGTGAGGTTTTTTGTGGAATAAATAGAAAATTGTCGACCATCTGAAATGAAACCATAAATTACACATCACATATACTGTACATATATCGATTATCACAGTTAAACACATATTTTCAGTGACCATGCAACCACAAAAGGGAAAATGTACGTCCCATATCAAACCTATATGCATGACATAATACTGGCATCTAGTGGTCGTAATGTGTCGAACAGAGGGTGAATAATGGTTCAGATCTCATACACAGGGAGTTGCATCCTGGTGTGGGACACTTCATGTCCTAATGTGTGGTATGAGATTTGGTTTAATTGCAGCTGTTTATTTTGATCTGATATATATTTTATATACATATTACAAGATAAGAGATATCAATAAAGATATATTAATATAAATTACCATTACTTTGGTATACATTGTGCACTATTGTGTGCTAACCATCCTGAGGGGGGCGGGGTTTTCAGAATGCAGTCAGTAGCTAACGTTTACAAACGTTTGTCTTTTTGAACGCAACCCGGAAGTGCAGACAAGGAAAGATTGTTGCGCATAGTTGGCCGCTTCGGAACGATTTTTAGGCTAATTTATTATATACGCATTTCTCTACTGAGTATATTTTCACTACTACTATCGGTGGGATACAATCTTGTAAAATAAACTCCTGCTGAAGGGAGACATGCCTCGGAGAAAGGTAAGTCATGTCAGCTAGCTGGCTGGCTACTGTACTGTTAATTACGTCAAAATCATTATTGCTAGCTACCTAGGGGGCATAACGTTAGCTAAATAGTATAATAGCAGTAAATGAGATCAGACGATCTTGACTTTAGTCCAATGCATTGATCACCAACTATGCAAATCCGTTCATCTTTAATGCAATGCAATGCAATGCAATGCCATGAATGTGCAAACTTTGCAATTTCATGTTTACTTGCTTGATAACCATTTCAGTTGGGCGTTTTTTTGCTCTTAATGCAATGCAGCATCTATGCAGTGAGTTTTAAAAAATAAGACAGCATAACGTTTTGGCGTGAATGGTTGTTCTTAACTGGTTGTCTGAGTCTAAATATGTTTGGAGAGCTTTATATGCATGCACTGGGCAGCAGCATTTTGCACGAGCTAAATGACAGCTAGCTAGCCAGGCAAGGATGGAACAGTTTGTTCCTTTGCGAGAAGGAGGAGCCGTTTCCAAAATTATATGATTGGATTGAACCAGAACCAACGCTGTGCCCGTTGGTTGACTATCTAGACGTCCTACGTCTGTCATTTACGATTGGTTTGGGATGAACTCAAGCGTATAATATATTTTTTAAATGTTGTATTAGTGTTTACATAAACAATCGTGCGGTTCCTGATTTATTTTGGTAGGTAAACATATATAACCAAAATAAATTATGAACCGCAATTGTATATATACGTTTACGTATTAATATGTTTACCCCCTATATACATAATATGGAAGTGGTAGCGTTCCTCTCCGCTGCACCGTTAAATAATTCAAAGTGCAGTGAGCATTTTCACCGAAAAAGCAACATATGGACCTACTTTTTGTAAGAATTAATTGAAATGGGTTCCTGTGTAATTTTGTCGTGCTTTAATAAAAAATAATCTGTTTTCAGTGAGGAATGATACTTTTAGACTATTTGAGATAAGAGTAGGCTTCTGAACCTAGTATTTGAATATGCCCTGTTGAAACATGGTATTTGCAGTTTGATTATATAATCTCAGCCTTGTGTAGTATACAACTCATTGCGCTGTTTTTGATCGATTTTTGGTGAGTTGTCATCCGGTGCAGCAATGCTATTTAAAATCTTTTTATTATTATTAATTATTATTTTAAAATATATACATTGCATGTTACATGTAAAGAGTTCATTAATGCATTTCTGTCCATCTTTTCGTTGTCTTCCAAGAGGAACGCTGGGAGCAGTTCCGATGGAACGGAAGATTCGGACTTTTCTGCGGATCTCGAGCACACGGACAGTTCCGAGAACGACGCTCACAGGCGGAGGAACACGCGACTCACCCGAGCGTCGTTGCGACTCAGTCAAAGCTCACAAGGTATTGTCTTTTTAAGGAATCGAACAGAATAACGTAGTAGATGCTATGAACTCTGGTTAAGTCACCGAACCATATCTAACTATAATGATCACGAGCCAGTGTGGGTCCTATCGCTTTCCTATCCTTTAGATACAGGCTGGTAAAGTAGATAAAAGCGATTCCTACACTCAAGCCAAATTTGAGATCAGTATAAAACATATCAAAGACAAAACCTGGTGTATTATATTGAAATGTTCTGTTCATCGACAGGATATAAAAATTGAAAGGGGTTAAATACTTTTCTCCAGACAATAGCCATTGTCTGTGTGCGCTGGACATTCATAAACCATGAATAGGAACAGACTGATGAGCCATCCCCCGTGACCCTTTAACATGTCTCACTGAGACAGTGATTAGTGACATAGTTATTTAGTGACATAGTTATACTCCATTCATTTGTGGTAGCAGTAAGTTACGTTTTCTGGGTGGCTTGTGTTTTTTAGAGGACAGTATGTAACAACATTCTAAATTGTGTTATCAGTTCATTTGTAGTATACTGTGGCACAGAGTTCAGGGAATATTGATTCTTCAATCACCAGAGCTGTCAATAAGAAGCATCATGAATAATTAAGGAGTCTTTGGGGGGACGGGGGGTGGGTGGGTGGGAGGGAGGTAGGGCTGCCTGAAGACTTTCGTTTAAAATTGTGTTTTTTTAAATAGATTCCAGCCCTGCCCAGCGAAGCCCACCAGCAACCTTGGGCCCAGAGGAGGTGGTGGTCTTTTCTGCCCGCAGAGTGACCCGTAGCCAGCAAGGGGCATCGGTCGCCCCAAAGAAATACCCCCTGCGCCAGAGTCGCTCCTCTGGGTCGGACACGGAGCTGCCTGGGGATCTGACCGACAGGGGTAAGAAGTTTTTTGCACATGCACCATGATGCCTACCATGACACTCTTTTTAATTATCTTAACGATTGTTAGTAGGGTTTGTATGGTACATTCGTTTGTAATGTAGGATCTCCTCATTGGCTTCACAGACCAGAAACAGGGTGTGGACCAGGACGAGTCTCCGCCCCGTACGCCCACAGGCAACGCCCCCTCGTCTGAGTCAGACATCGACATTTCCAGCCCCAACATCTCTAATGACGAGAACCTGGCGAAGGAGCTGTCACTCAAAGACTCTGCTAGCGATCTCTCCCATAGGCCTAAGCGACGGCGCTTTCACGAGAGCTACAATTTCAACATGAAGTGTCCCACACCAGGATGCAACTCCCTGGGTATGGGATCTGAACCATCATCCACCCTCAAATCTACATTGTCCAGGCACGACTGGTCAATTGTCTGTCTTGACTCTTCGTTCTCCGTCCCACAGGCCATTTGACAGGGAAACACGAGAGGCATTTCTCCATCTCTGGCTGTCCTCTGTATCATAACCTCTCTGCCGACGAATGTAAGGTAAAGACACGCAGTTCAGGATCCGAAGGGGAGCAGCAAAGGGATCGATTCATTGGAAGTTTTTGTGTGTTTCGGTAAACGGCATGTATCTTACCAGGTGAGGGCTACTTCTCGTGACAAACAGGGGGAGGAGAGGACTCTGTCACACAGACAGGATGAAAACAGGCACTCTACACGCCACCAGGTGCAGCTCAAAGCCAATGTAAATACTACTTTTCTACCGGCACACACTTTTCAGAATGAACCAAAAATGACTGATTCGTCATAGAATTTTCCTTTTTTATGTGGTAAATGGGAGCTTGGCAGGGTGGAGTTGGTACAGTCATTCAGACAGCCATAGCATTCATGTGGATGATGTGTTTCCACTTCCTGTGCTCAAGACTCCGACAGATCGCCAGCTGAGGTACAAGGAAAAGGTGACAGAGCTGCGGAAGAAGAGGAACTCTGGCCCTCTGAAAGAGCAGAAGGAGAAGTACCTGGTGAGTGAATGGAAGGACCTTCTGACCCCAACTCAGAAAGGAAACGGACCAAAGAGTCTTTATAGGTTGTAACACTGTACTACACTCTTGAAAAGGCTGTAATACAGGTTCCATCTGTCCTCTTATCTGCTGTTACCAGGACCACCGTCAGATCCATGGCAGCCAGCGCGAGCCGCTTTTGGAGAACATCACTAGTGATTACGACCTGGAGCTCTTTCGAAAAGCCCAGGCACGTGCTTCGGAGGATCTTGTAAGAGAGAAAACTCATCACCTTTCCTCCCACCTTCTCCTCCTCCTGCTCTCTGTCCCTCCACCTCAGTCTTTTCTGACTGTATGGACCAAAGGACACCCAGACGTCTCTCTCTCTCAGCAGTCTCACGGTGGGGCAGTGCATTCTGGGTAAACTGGCCAGCCTCAAAGGTGCTACTAGCTAGTGGGGAGTGTATGGACATACATGTTCCCATACAATTCAAGAATTCAAAGAAACTGCTAAAGTGCAGCGTATTTGAAGGAACTTGAGTTCTCGTTTGGGTGGTAATTACTTCTCCCCACACTCTCTCCCTCCCCCCCATCCAACCTTTCAGACTTCAGTTGTGTCTCGTCATCATTTTTTTCCCTTCACAATTTTTAGTTTGTAGATGGGCTTTCTCTATCCTTCCTACACAAATTCCAAGAACAAATACACTCCTGGAAATGGGACATTTATCTTTCTAACCTCCCCCCCATGTAACTTTCGGTCATTGCTTTCTTTTTTTTCTTCTTGTCCAAATCCCTCCCCTCCACTGTATCTCTCTTGTCCACCCTGCCGCCCCCCCCCCCTCCCCGCCCCCCTCTGTTATGGTCTCGTGCAGGAGAAGCTGCACCTGCAGGGACAGGTGGCGGAGGGCAGCAACATGATCAAGACCATCGTGTTCGGGCGCTACGAGCTGGACACCTGGTACCACTCGCCCTACCCAGAGGAATACGCCCGTCTGGGTCGCTTGTACATGTGTGAGTTCTGCCTCAAGTACATGAAGAGCCAGACCATCCTGCGCAGACACATGGTGAGACAAACCACTGCTTCGCTTTTCTTCGCTTTTTGTGAGCGCGGAGACGGCTGCGTTAAATATACGTTCGTCGACATCTGCGATTTTAATGGCGGCAGTGTATAAATCATCTCGTCTGCTCTCGTCTAGGCCAAGTGTGTATGGAAACATCCTCCTGGAGATGAGATCTATCGCAAGAACAACATCTCTGTCTTCGAGGTCGATGGAAAGAAGAACAAGGTGAGAGAGCGCCCTCACATCCTGGGTGATTTCAAACCACCCTGTTAGTCACAGGCGGAGTGAACAGTTCTATCTGCTGCCCTTACTGTGTTCATTAAGAGCACCTAACTTTAGGTTAAAAGTACCTGCTAAATGAAAAGTCTAAACGTTAACCGAACAACACATCGGTCTCCTACCTCACCAGCTCAGGCAGTGGGCTTGAACCATGCATGAGCCACTGTTGACTTTCCAATCAAACCATTGTTCTGATTAACCTGACTGGTGTCTTTCCAGATCTACTGCCAAAATCTGTGTCTTCTGGCCAAACTGTTCCTGGACCACAAGACTCTGTACTATGACGTAGAGCCGTTTCTCTTCTATGTGATGACGGAGGCCGACAACACTGGGTGTCACCTGGTTGGATACTTTTCCAAGGCGAGGACAGGACTTGTCAATTCCCTGTTGTCACATAAAGCCAAAATGTAAACCATATGTTATATGATATGTTCTCATGAACTGGATTCTATCTTGCCATGCAGGAGAAGAACTCATTCCTGAACTACAACGTGTCATGTATCCTGACCATGCCCCAGTATATGCGACAAGGCTATGGCAAGATGCTTATCGACTTCAGTGAGTAACAGTTGAATAGTAATACCGCTCAGGTGTTGGGTCATGGTTAGTTCGTCTGATCTTGTTATCGTAGTTTGGGTTTATTGACCTTCTGCCTGGGGCTTTTGTAGGTGTCCCTGCCTGTGGTTTTTCCTTTCATCTGGTCTCTTTTCACCTGATGTCCAAGCTCAGACTCTCTAACCCTGTACCTGGTCTGTTCAACCTTGTTACTGCGTCTCCAGGCTACCTGCTGTCAAAGGTTGAAGAGAAGGTTGGCTCTCCAGAGCGTCCTCTGTCTGACTTGGGTCTCATCAGCTACCGGAGCTACTGGAAAGAAGTGCTCTTGCGCTATCTCAACAACTTCCAGGGCAAGGAGATCTCCATCAAAGGTCAGCTGGATGGTCCAACCTGTATTGTTTTGGATTTGTACTTGTCACTGGTCACTGGTGTAGGCAGTGAACAAACAAGCCTTAATTGCTGCGAACATACGCTTGCCTCGCTATTTAAATGAAATTCAAGCCTCAGCTAACCCTCCGCGGGCAGTCTCATCCGCCCGAGGTTGGGTCCTCTACCAGAGGCCTTGAGGGTTCTGAGCAGGAACTTGGCTGTTCCAGGAGCACAGCTCAGTCGTTCTCTACCACCTTTAAAGGTGGTAGAGACTTTAACCACTTTAACCCACTTTAACTTCAGGACTTCCAGTCTTTGCTCTTGTGTATGGTAGATGTCTCTATTGCTCAAGGCCTGCTCAGCTATGAATAATGTTTTCCTTCACTCCAGTCCTTTCTAGCCATTGACTATTGGAATTAGCCACTTCAGTTATCTGGTGGTAGTACATCATGGCATTCCCTCTTTTCGATGTGGATAGGAGTAGGTATGGATTGTGTCTGTTTAGTATTCCTGCAGGGTATGTCATGGTAGGGTTTGGAGTAGGTATGGATTGTGTCAATTCACTATTGTGGTGGTATGTATGTGATGTATAGTTGTCTTGTACAGTGTACAATGTTATTTGCTTATTGGATTCAAACTCAGGTCTCCCGTCTAGTCAAGCAACATACCTGTTGAGTTATATGAGTAGTACTAGTCATAGTACTAGTACTATGACACACAAAAATACATGTTAATATGACCAACTTTGTAAATTATCACGGTAAAAGATGCCCACTGCCCCAGTGTCCCATATGTAAGTGCCTGAACCACTGCACTATCCAAACACTACCATTTTTATAGATAGAAATAGAGATTATATTTCTATCAACGATATTGATACAGAAGTGATTATAGATCGATCTATATACATATACATGTATATTTATATACATGTATATGTATATATACATGTGTGTATATAGATATATACATATATTTGTGTGTATAAAATCAATATATGTAGCACCAAATATACAGTATGTGTATCATTGCTCTCATTGTTAACATTGTTATTGAATTGCCCTAATTGTAGTTAAACAACCTAGCTCTTCGGAAGTCAATGTAAGGCTTGTCTAGTATGCTATTTATAGCATACAAGATTTATAGATAGCAAGATGGTACTGCTGATAGGAGTGACGTGTGCTTGTTTGCTGTGTGCATATTGGTTCACTAGTTGTCATTGTCTTTATTAAGCAAATCTGTCACCCATATGGTTGTCAGGAGGAAATTGTGATTTAAAACCTTTTATACCTGTTATACCTCTGAGGGGGTTGATGTGTCTGTGATTATGTAATAGTGGATTGATCGAATTATGAGTGATGTTGATTTGAGGTCAGTGACAAGACAAGGGTTTAGACCCTCGTTGTCACAGGGTTTAGATTAAAGCAGTCATTACATTTATCACTATATGCATCTCTGAGGATACTGGTGACCCACTGAAAGGACGTCTTAATGAGTGTAATGTATTTTATGTGCTCTAATGAAAGCGAAGGAAATGAAAGATGGTATCTGGCCTTGGTGATTTCGAAGACTGTTTTAGCCAATGACTAGTCTAGACATAAATCGACTTTGGCCGTGTCATAGACATTGACAGTGATCTAATCTACTTGTCAAACTAATCAAGACTCTAACTGTCAAATTGTAATCTTCTCATCAAGGTTTGCCTGATGTTCTGCTTGTTTTCTAGAGATCAGTCAGGAGACAGCGGTCAACCCGGTAGACATCGTCAGCACTCTGCAGTCTCTCCAGATGCTAAAGTACTGGAAGGGAAAACATCTAGTATTAAAGAGACAGGTAGACACACACACACACACACAACATTTGACCAATAATTCACCAGTTATAAGACTTGGGGAAATAACGGATTCAAGAGTTTAAGCTGAGACACCCCTGTTTTCCTCAAGGACCTCATCGACGACTGGAAAGCCAAGGAGACCAAGCGAGGCAGCAGCAAGACCATCGATCCCTCAGCCTTAAAGTGGACGCCGCCGAAAGGGACATAGAACGAGCCCCTGTTCTCTGTGCTCCTCACAGCACTGTCACTGTAACTCCCCCGACACTCCAGACCCAAGTTTGGAGTTTCCCCCTTTACATCAGGATGGCCTACTTCACGAACCCGCTCTCCATCCCTCACTATAATATTACTATTGAGTTAGTAATTTTTCAATTATCGTTTGCTGTTTATTAGGATAAAAGGATGTACGTTCTCAATGAAAGCTTCTAATGCTTTACGGTCACTTTAATTTCAGGTCTCTTAAATGTAGATACATCCTGATAGTGAGCTGATATGGAGCTACACCCAAGCTACCCAATGCTCAAAAACCACTCCATAGAACAGTGTTACCATAGTGAACAAGTTAGTAGGCATGTAGCTATCTATAGCTGCCAGTGGACATGACATTCTTCCACTTTTAGAGTGATGTCAGCAGGACCGGAGTTCCCTGGATGACATCTTCATCCTGTGTAGATAGTAAAGGAAACCTTGTACCTTCCCGATGTCTCACCCTTTGTTTACACTTTCCACAACTTTTCTTTTCCTCTTTTTTTGGGGGGGGGTGGGGTGGTGGGTGGTCTACCTCGTTCATATTACCACTGTTTTAACTCCTTCGGTTTAAGGCCAGTTTTATACTTGTTGTTTCAATATTTGTTTTATATAAACATATTTACATGAGCCACGGTCAAATAGGTTGCTTTGTTTGGATATATTTAAGTGATAAAGATGATTCATGTTTGGAAAGACAAAGTTTATTAGAATAGACACAGGACTGGATCCCTAGCTATACTGAAAATATTTGAGAAGTATTTAATATTGTTAGATGATATTATTTGTGCAGTTTAACACAGGCACAGGCACAGACAACTAGGAACACAAGAGAAAAAGCAATATTGTAAAATATGATTATTTCAGTTTTATGTTCATACAAATGAACTCAAATGGGTGTACAAAAAGTGCAAAGTGCATTTAAAAAAAAGTAGTGATACTGATTCAATTAACAATTTCAAGTAAATTGTTGTGACACAGTAGCCTACAGATTCAAATTATATTTTTTACATATATTAATGGAAATGTATTGCCTTTATTTTGTAGTGCTTTATGTACATCCATGAATGTCATACGCCACAAGGCCGTATGGATTACACTTCCTTGTGATAACTGAAGATGATGCCTTTACAGATCACTCTGTCTAAATTTGCCATTCGTCACACTATGAAGGTCATGGCAACTGTTGAAACCCTTCACTACCACATACATTTCTCCACTTTTATTTCCTGTGACTTCCATCTCCACCCAACCTCTTGGCCACTGCCTTTTATATTTGACCTATTTGCCTTCCATTGTGCTATATAGCCTGTTCTTTCTCAATGCTTCCTTGTGTACCATTGGCAGCTATAGGTACCCACTACAAACTTGTACGTGTTTTATCTGGTGGAATATGGAATAGCACCTTCATCCAGTGTTCTAGGGAAAAATAGGAATTCTATTCATTCTATAAGCTAACAAAGGACAATTAGACTGCTGTAACCTACCTACACACAGTGAGTACTGGTATATCTATATGAATGATGTAGTAGTGCAACACTCATATAGTGTTCTGTTGTCCAGCTGCTTTTGTACCTGCTTCCTCTGTCCAATAAATACAAAGGGTGGAAAAGAATTGAAGGTCTGTTTGTCCTCAGTTTTGCTTAGTGTTGCCCTCTCTAAGTAACATGAGGTGTGAAGAAATGTTTCGAATCTGATCCCATAAAATGAAAACTCAAACTGTCAACATTTTTTTTTCGATTGGTTGTTTATTTCTTAAGGGATTAGATATCATAAATGCATGTAGCCCTGATAAATTGACAGGCAAGCTGAGATACGTTTTCTGGAATTTCATGAAAAATAAACAAATGGCACAAATACATTTTTATATAATCAGCCAAATTATATCTGACAGTATTTAAAATATTTTTTTGTTCTTAAATGAGAAGCAGAACTCATTCTGCCCCTGCCTATTCAATTCAAATGAAATACGACAATTGTTTTATTACATAGACACATCATTGTTCAATATATGATGCATATTTCTCAAATACAGCAGTATGTTAAAAACAGAATGCATCTAGAATAAATAGTTAACCTAATAGTATTTAGTTGAAACATCCCTGATGCAGTTTCAAACAAAAACGTTCACATTAATTTTTATTTGCCAACTAAACTTACATGCCTCGTTACCCCATGTATATATTGGTCAATCGATTGCCTTAGTTGAACCGAAGGTTTGACCCAAAATTACAGTTGATGTATATATGAATAATATTTTCTAATAGAACTGCTTGTCCCAGTCTTCTTCCATCTCTGCAAGTAGATAAAACATTTTAAAGGTGAACAAACATTTTCCTGAGAGTATTTTAATCAAATGAATATCCTTTGATATATTACATGTGCTAAATACTTCCCCCCACCTCCACTTAAACTCCGTCTTCCCATGAGTCCTACGAACATCTCTCCTTTATTTCCTTTGTGAAAAACGAGGAAAATGAAGGAAAATTATTTTTAAATACAAATTCATTTTAAGCAGTAGGCTACAAGTTTCATATTTGTATCCGTTGAATTAGCATCTGTATAAATCCATACTTTTTTTATCCAGTCGTACAGGTTGAGAGTCTTCTAAAAAATCAGATGTGAAAACAAAATCATCATAATACAGTTAAATTAATGTAAAATGCACGCGATAAAAAGACTTTACGTGAAGATAAATTCCCAGACAAAAATGGGATCTTACCGGAACTTCGCCCCATAAGTCCGTGAAACTGTTGAGATTTAGACCGTTTAAAGAGATCTGCTAGGCGGATGATCACTCCTCTTTCCGAAGGGTCACCCTTCACAATCAACATACAAAGCCCGCCAAGATCAAATAAGATATACTGTAGTTCAACTGTCCACCTGATACAAACCGAAGCTTTAAGACATGAGTTTCAAAGCCATGACCTGAAGTTTCAGAAAGATTTAAAAGCGCTCTAACACAGAATGACTGCTGTCCGAGGTTCTGAACTAGCTCTAGACGTTGTTGCGTGTTCCAATGCGGTGTTAAACACATGCGCTCTTTACCTGCCATTTCTCAATCGCCCAGACATCTCCTGATTCGCGGGAAGCCGGAGACCCCTGAGCGCCGTACACCTGGACCAAGACTGCAATAACTACAACCCCACATTTCAGAACTTCCATCTCCGTAAACCGTCTGAAAAATGTGTTCACACTCACTGACACCGCAAGTCCTAGAATTTTCAACCAACTTTTGGAAACTCGCTTCTCTGCAACCTAATCAAAGTTGAGATTTCAGCTTTGAACAGTGATGTCTATTGAGTCACGTCTGCGTTTGGCTTTTATGCCAGCAGATGCTCCGCCCTGCACCACATAAAATATGCATTTTTTCTCACGTTGGAAATAGGCCCCAGTCGTGTGCGCAACTGGTGAGTAAACGAATTGTCTGACACCATCTGATCCATTCCCAACCACGATAAATAACACACCATGACAATTTATTGTTCATCCATTGTTTATCCAGCTGACGTTCTTTTCCAATGTGCGAATACGAATAAATGACAACCGGGTGTACAAAATACAAGTAATCTCTTCACTTAAACGAACAGGAAGCATTCGCACTAATGACAGGAGGTATTCCCCCGGACGTTATGGGTCCCAACAGTAACCATAGCATATGTTACACACAAAAATTGAATGACTACTGTTTTTACACTGCGTGTCAGTGTCATGCATGTAAGTAAGTCATACAAAAATCACACCTTATGTATGTCCACCTATGTTATATTGTGTATACACACTGTGTATGCACACAGACAAACACACGCTGACACACAAAATTGTGTTTGTTCTTCATTCCCCTTAGCAGATGAACCCCTTTTCTACACATGCGCCATGGTGCGAGTGGTGAGGACTGTCCAATCAGCTCAGAGCAATGTGTCTGCTCTCATCATCCTCTGTGTCAGGTTGCCAGCCTCATTCCTCCACAGTGCACTGGGGGTCAATGCTGGATATGGATGCATGAGATGAGACTGTAGCTCTCTGCCTGGATCAATTCCACCCAGGGCTATAGTGAAGGCCGTTTGTCTCTCTCAGTCTCTGGGTAAGACAGCAGATGCGTGTAGGACACGTGGTTAATCTTAACTATGCTGCTGTCTCATGTCTGAGAATGCTGAAAACGTCCGACGAATAAAAGAATTAATCATGTTTTCCTCATTAGCAAGCATTGACGGTGTAAAACAGAGGCCTGTCAGCACGATGCAAGTCTGAAAGGGGATGGAAGTTGAAGTTTTGCGTGGTAACCCCCAGATCCAGTTGCAATCAGGTCTCATTGTCAATCAGACACCATTGAAAATCATAGACAGAGTTATTGAGGGGTCAGCATGAATCGTACCTTGATCAAAGGACATCATCAAAGGAGGATCAATAGTAACGCAAAGGTAGGACTTGAGAGACAGGACAAGAATGAATGATGTTGTTTATTCTGACTGAATAAAAATAAAATGTTAATGAAATGAACATTTAATTGAACCAAACTCCTTACAACCTTTTATTTGCATGGAACATTTATATCAAGCACTTGGAAATCATTTACAGTGCCAAAGAAAAAACTGTTCTTCCATGTCTTCTGCATATGCAAAACCAAGGAATAGAAACATCCGGATATTCTGAGAGACTCTGTTATTCAGTCCTCCATTAAGCTTTATGTATTCCTTTTATTAAGTGTTCTTATCGCGAATTAAACGACACTAAGTGGACTTGGCTTCCCTGCACTTACGTGGAGACGTACAGGCTTGATTTGCCCCAGCAACCTTCTTCATTCTAAGATACCCAAGATATGTATAACTTGTATACATTTATTTATTTCGCTACTACTTTAAAATGACATTCTTACAGGTTTATTGTTAAACAATGTGTGTCTTGAAATACACCTACAACAGACTGAAAAACCTTCAGGTCTGAGTCTGCGAACAAGCACTTAATGATCAGTTTTAGCAGACAGCAAACATCTGACTTCAGTTTAAAAGCTTCTTTTATAGTTGAAATGATTCGTAAGTCAATCCACCCCTCATCCCACCACCCCCCCCCCCCCCCCCTGCTTTACAGTACATCTCCTAGTTCCCAATAGTCTCTGCCTCGTCTTCTCTTCATTTATCTCACGTACGCTCTCAGTTTCAGGGTCTTTCTTTTCAAAATGTTCTCCTCTCTCCTTTTCACTTCCTCTCTCTGTCTCTCAGGCGTGGGAGCAAACAGGAGTCCTGGTTCCAGATGTGTCTCTGTTCAAGAGAAATAGCAGAGAAATGGTCGATGAAGGTCCAGCCCAGCCCCACAGATAAAGCTGGGCAGAGAGTGAAATAGACAACTTGTTCCGGTATTACTACCTGCCAAATCGAACAGACTAAATGACCAAACACATTTGAGATTAGATACACATTTAACCAAGAAGGGTGCGCAGGCCAAACCTTTCTCAGTTTGGAATCCTGATGGTGTTTGAGGTTTTTTCTGCCACAAATTATTTGATCATTGTAGGCAGGATTGGAAATGACCATCTGTCTCCTCTTCAACACTCAGGCTATCAGTCTTACAACCCCTCCACCTTGTCACCGGCCCCGTCCCCCCTCCGATCGTCACCTCAATCACGCTCCTGATCAGACTCCTATTGTTGTGTTTTTATGGTACAGTGTGGAAGTGACTATGGGAGCACTCAAACATAACTAACGCCCTGAAATAACCAATGTCTTGATGTGGTTCCATTTGTCTTTGAGTACATCATCTGCATTCCATTCAATGTTATTATTCATTCTTCTTCCTTCTTTACCTGCAGGATGTGGAACTGCTAAGGAACACCATCCAGGTGAGCAAGTAATAACAGGATGAAAGAGAGAAAGAATGATCTTAGATCAAGTTTCTCCACAAAACACTTTTAGCACGTATGTGTGTGATTGTGCGTGCGCGTGTTTGTGTGTGTGCGTCACTGACGCCCACATTCTCTTCCACAGACGGACTTGATCTCACGCTCTGACAGATTAGGAGACTGCTAGCAACACCTACAGCACACCTTGTGTGGAGACGAGCTTTTAAATAGAAGCTACCATAGAACATCAGCCCTTCCCATCCCCACTGCACACAATCAGCCTCTGTGTGCTCAACTCATAGACCTGTGAAAGACATCAGTGTGATCACGATTAATTGTGACAACAACACAGTTACCGTGATAAGTAACAAAGACCAGCCAGTCCAGCCAGCACATTGAGAGTAAATTAATGACTTACTCCATTTGGCTAAATGATAAGGCTGTCATCATTCAACCGAAGGCCTTACATCGATTTTGTCAGAAGACAAACGATGTGAGGATATAAGATTGAACAGCTCTAACTTCTGAAATTATATAACTGTGATTCTCTTAAAAATTTATTTTGGAACCCCCAAATTGCAATTAGCAATCAAATATCCTTCTTGTAATTGCGATTTAACTACAGGAAGAAAGGTTGTAGCGTAACATCAGTGGTGTGTACCAAACAGCGCTCTGGAGTACTCCAGTGTTGGTTACCTTCTAAATTATTCACACTGATATACTAGTATAATAAAGTACTATTGCCATATGTTGTCCCATAGAAGACCTGGGGCAGGGTGAGCTTGTCTGAGTTCAGCACAGATAATGACTTGGAGGTGCATTAAATAAATAGGTTTATTGGAAACAGAAGGTGATCCTTGACCATGTTCTCCCTCAAGCTGCCTTGTCCTTTCCCTCCCAATTCCCTGCCCCTCTATAAACCAGTACCCCATTAATCCAGACCCCTGCAGGGCTTGTGTCTGGAAGGCTGCTCCTTTCAGCTGAATAGAGCTGCATCTGTGGAGTTTGCATGGAACCGCTCACAGAGCCTGGGTCCAAACCCGAATATAATCGAATCAATAGCTATTATTGAAGCACCACATCTGGAAATAGTTACTGTAGTAGCCTATGTTTAATTAATTGCGCCAATGTCACCAAGATCATTGTTTTGGTTTACATTTGGTTTACGTGTTTTATTTGTGGGTTTAAATGCATTGCTAGCGTGCATACATCATAGCTATGGTACCCAATACGTAATTGAACTTGAAACCAACTCGCGCACCAGCTAACAGTCGCCTCCTGTATCTCCATGACGACAACTAAACAACACCGGGGAGCCAAACTTAGAAGGGCTGAAAGGAAACTTTTGACTTCTGATTTTAAAGCTGCCTACAACGATTTTTTCTTTACGATCGGTTATCTGTTTCCCGAATATAAATGCCACTATCGAATAACAGTACGACTTGAAAAGTCTTCTTTTCATTATTAAACAGTAAATGTATTTTGACTAGTTCACAACAGTGACGTCCTTGGAACGGGTCTGCAAATGGAAGCGCTACAGAAGGTCAGGCAGACAAGCAGTGGGATTGGACACATTTACACGCAGCCTCCGCCGTTCCTTGTAAAGAGTCGCAAGGTTTGTATTCTCAAAACACCGACATTGTTTTGTTTAGCCTAACTGTTAGACCTAAGTATTTGATAGTCTCCACCACCCTAGACGGTTTCATGCTTACACATATGTTGGCTGTTGTTTCTCTGCCCCAATAGGGGTTGCCTCTCCCCCCTGTCCTTCAGGGCGTGCCACTGGTCTCGGAGGCGACTCGCTTCTCTGTCACTTCGCGCACTGATTATGACAGGAAGACTCTTGCAGGGCCACTGGCCATCACACGGTACCCACGGCCTCCATCACATTGGAACACCCATTACATAAATGATCTGGCTCAAAAGGTGAGGTGCACATAGCCTGTGTATGTGTGCGTGAGCTCACACTGTGTGTGTGTGTGTGTGTGTGTGTGTGTGTGTGTGTGCGTGTGTTTGTGTGCATGCATGCGCATGTTTGGCTGTGTGTGTGTAGCATGCAGAGGTTGACTTTATCTCATGTTGCAATATTCAATTTGACATTGTTCTCAACTTCAATAACGTGTGTAGCCTAAGAAGTGTGTGCCTGATGGATTTTCCCACGTAAGTTTTAGACCAGAGATAACCAGGGATAACCAGAGATAACTAGCGATAACTAAAGTATTCTTCTTTGCCTTCAGCTACGGAACTGTGAATCTGTGCGTTTCCTCTCCCGACCAGTCAGCGAAATGCAGGACAGCTTCAAGGGTCTGGCAGCTCAAGAGGACCCCCAACTGGACAACTATAACACGCTCAGGGTAAGAGGAAGCACACATAGCCCTTCAGAAGTCAGACTCTTGTACTGCGTCTGTAATTGATGGATGGACATGATACAAAGTCCTTTCCTGAGTCTATCTTTCAGGAAAGATGGAGTTCGCTGTTAGGAAAACCCACTTCTTTAATTTTCATCAACATGACCATGTGGCTGTTTACAGTTATGCTATGTAACTGCATGCTTTACAATGTTTAAATGAATCCCTGTTGTTTTTCGACTGTGTTTAGTGTTTATGCATGTGATATATGTAGTATTATTTTTTAGTGCTGGCTGTAACACAGACTACCATCTTGGGGATATTAAAGACAAGCTCCTAAACGTTATTACTCCTGAATGGACAATAAAATGTTATCTATGTTATCTATGTATTTCTCTAGACGATTCATGGACAGCTGAATCAAGTACCAAGTTTAAGGATTCCACTCATCAGCACTTCTCAGGAGGACTACAGACCCTATAGCAGGTGCCTTTCTCTCCAGAGAGTTGGGGGTGGGGGGTACCCCTTTCCATGTCTGTTCTATGAAGTACCCCCCCACCCTCTTCCTGTCTCCATCTTCCAACTCTCTTACCCTCCTACCCTCTCTTGTTCTCTCTCCCACCCCTCCATCAGGTCTGAGATCACCCCACCCAGCTTGGACGCCCTTCCCTCCCGCCTATTACAGAGCTCCACCCGCAGCCGCCTCCTGCCCCACCACGCCCCATCCAGGGTGGCCTGTGGCCCACGTTTGCCCCACCCTGTTGCGACGCTGCCCCATGCAGGGAAGTGCAGTGTGTACCGCAGCTCTTTCACAGTGCCTGCCCCTCAGCCTGGCCCCCCTGCGCCACAATCGGGGGCCGTGCCAGGGTGGGGGAGGGCAGCTGTTCAGGCCAGAGATGGAGCTGGGGAGTCTCAGAGGGGGCTCCTCAGGAGCATCCTGGAGGTCCCTAAGATGTACATGGTAGAAAGCCAAACCTACGGGAGGGGAAAGAAGGTGCTGGTCTGAGGAAGGAGGGCCACAGTGTTTAAGCTCCAAAATATGTTTGCTCAAAGATTTGCACTGTTGAATTGTTGTTTTTTTTGTCAGCATCACAAGAAATGGCCATTTCTAATATGACCATGACTCATGCTGTTTCTCATGTCTCAATGTTTTTCCATCACTTATCACATGAGCAATAAACACCCTGGCAGAATTTGAAGATACCCAGGGTGGTGTCATTGATTTGTCGATTTAAGGTGATATTAGAAGCAAACTAGAAGTAACAGATGTACCACAAAGTTTGATGGAGGTGTGCCAACATTTGATTACTTCTTCTGTCAGTGATTTAGGTGTATGTTGGTGTTTACCCACACAATGTGTTTACCAACACATAAGACAAATCCAGTCAAGTCCCTGTGTGTGTGTGTGTGTGTGTGTGTGTACGTTCTTCCATTTCTAGATGAGGAGTAGTAACCTAGAAAATAACCTTGTTCATTTTGATCAGAGGACTTAATGCTCTGGTTTAATCAAATACACACAACACACACATACACACTCGGTTACTAGAACTCATGCAGGGCCTTGGAATAGACAGCAGTCTGGACAGCACACACCTGTTCCTAGTATAATGTTGGACTGTTCAATCAACAGTCGCATTGTTCACCCTTACTTCCCAATCTCATATCTCACTTCAACCACTAAGAATAGGTTCCATTAAGTTCACATGTGATTTGGCTTAACACAGTTAGATCCCTCCTTCAACCCCTCCTTCTCGCTCCCACTCCCTCTCTCTGTAATCCCCAAGCACCATAACGCAGAACTATAAAGGGGAGGTAATTAACCAGGAAGGGCAGTGTTATTAATTAGGTTTCAATGAGAGATGAGTAGAAGGGAGAGGGGGTGGGTTCAAGCTATCTAAAGAATATTATTAGGTCTAAATAAGGGAAGAGACTGACTGGAATCAGAACTGTCAAGGCTTCTCTTCCAAATCTCTCACCCTCTTTCCTATATCCTCATTTTGCTATGATTCTCTGTTAACCTCTATTTCTTTCATTCTCTCTCATCCTGTAACTAAAGAACAATGTTTATGGACCTAGTGGTCAAACAACAAACAGTAGTGGATTGGTCTTTGTGAATGTGTGTGTATGTGTATGCAGAAGGTATTTTCCACCAGAGCACTATCAGCTGTACACAGATTCATTTGTGATGGATATCTGTGTTTGCAAATGTGTATTTGTGTGTGCGTGCAAGGTTCTCTCTCAACAAAAAAAAAGGCTCCAGGTCATTAATTTACTGTCGCAGAGTCTGTGCTCTTGTGTGTGAGTTTGTTTGCCTGGTGGTTTCCTCCCTCTCTATTTATTATTCATCCGTACTGTACCTGTCTCGCTACACCCCTCCCTCTCCCTCTAACGCTCCCTCTAACGCTCCCTCTCCCGCTCCCTCTCCCTCACCTTCTCAGGTTCTAACTGCCCATTCATCAACCCTGTTTTTGGGAGCGAGAGAGCACAGCATTCATACTCCTGACAGTGGGAGTAAAGAGAGCGAGAGAGACCAGACCAAAGCGGCAGTACTACACAAGAGCAAATGTGAACAATCAAACAGACACACATATGCGCACATTCTTTCTCACAATGATATTTTGTACATACACTGGGATTGCTGATTGCAAAATTTACATAGGCAATCAATTATCAGGACTGAATCATAGTCAGGAAGTGTGTGTGGGGGGGTGAGGAGGGGGGGTTACTGCAGTATTTTCTGCATCTGTAGTACTCATGTACGTCCGCTAGATGTCTCTTGTGCACCACATTGCTGGCGGTGGGGGAGGATCATGGGAAGCACTGCAGAGCAAGAGAGAGCGACAGAGAGAGGGAGAGCGACAGATAGAGAGAGAGCGACCGAGAGAGAGAGAGAGAGCGACAGAGAGAACGAGCAACAGAGAGAGATGCAGATTCAGTAGAGCACACAAAGCAGTCACATACTGATGTAAGACAGATCTATGTAGATGGATCTCATCTCTCCTCTCTCTCTCTTTCTCTCTCTCCACATCCTCTTCATGGTCCAGATGCAGATCTTCTACTGCATCCTACAACATTCCTCCTCCTGCTCAAATCATTGTTGCTTCTCACGCTCCTCTTACAGGCATATGTTATTTCTCTTTTTTTTGCTTCTCTTTTATGTCCTACACACAGTCCCTCCTCCGTCCACTACAATCGCACCATCCTTCTCTCTTTCTTTCCTTAACCCTTTCCTTCTTTTTGTAGCAGTGCATTTGTTCTTTGCTTTCTCTCTCGCTCTCTCTCTCTCTCTCTCTCGCTCTCTCTCTCTCTCTCTCTGTCGGTCTTTTAGTCTCTACCTTGTCCTCTACCATCCCTCAGTCTTTTGCTCCCTCCCTCCCTTTCTTTCTGTGAGTCTCTACCTTTCATTCCCTCTCTTTTCCCAGATGATTTTCCTGGTTTTCCAGTAGAGGCTTATTTGCTCAGTCAGCACACCTTCCAATTGATCACTGTCTACTTCTTTCTTTCTCCCTTCATCCCACTCTTGCCCTCCCTCTCTTTCTCCCTCTCTCCATCTTCTTTTCACTCCTTCTATCTTTTTTCCAACTTGTCAACATATCATGTATAATTTACATTTCTAGCTTTTTCTGTAGCAAGACTATCAGTTATTTTGTATGTCCTTTTCCTCCTCTTCTTCCCAGCCCTCCACTATTCTGTCTGATGATGCAATGTCACAACTTCTGGTTGTCCTGTTGTTGGCTTAGTCATTGCATTAACCTGCCTCAATAGAAAGTGTGTGTGTATGTGTTTGCTTGGCCATGTTCTGCTTGCTCCCTCTATCATTCTTATACGGTGAAGGACTTCATATCACCTTACTCAGCATGTTAACTTAATTAACTGAGTGTGTGTGGGGGGGAGAGAGAGACAGAGTGAGAGAGGTGGAGAGGGAAAGAGATAGAGAGAGCGAGAGAGATAGTTTATTCACCTAGTCATCATACAGGACAGAGCTATCGATGGTGCTGAAATTTACAACAGACAATTTAACATCTTTGTCTAGTGTATGATCTCTAGGGTATGATCAGTCAAATGACTGACATTACAATATCTAAAGCAGAATGTCAGAATGTAATGAATTAGACAGCAGAAATTAGAAAATTTCAGCTACAACTAGAAAACTTGTCCTCAATGTTTGTGATATATTGTTACGTAGTCTAAAAAATATTAGGCGAGTTCATACCTTAAATAAGTATAATTTACATTAGTAGACTCTGCGCCGTTTAAATTTATATTTTATGTTGCGATGTCTCATATATGCAGAAAACATTATTGACATGAGACATATTCACACATAACTGTGTCAAGGCATTACTCATCACAAAAACCTCCTGAGCAAGCAAACAGATATCTCGTGCCACCTTTTCGCCCAGCTGATGCAACCAGACGTCTCTTTCTGGTGGGATTACGCAGCTGTCCGTGGCACCGAACCCAACCGCAAGGCTATTCAGACCTACAGGACCAAAGAAACTGCAGGCCTTAGCCTACATAAATATTCCCTTCATCTCCCTCTCTACACTTAGAATAAAGCTGCCCCCCCCCCTCTCCCTTGTTCATCAGGCTTCCCTTCTCCTTGCTGGACCCTGGTGTGGCAGTTTGCCCAGACTTAATGAAGTGGTGGTATGAGATGGCAGCACAGAGGACATCAGGAGAAGAGAGGGAGAGGCTTTGAACTAATGGAGAACAACAGGGACAGAGAGAGAGAGAAAGAGAGACGGACAGAGAGAGAGAGGGAGAGAGGGAGAGAGGGAGAGAGAGAGGGAGAGAGGGAGAGAAGGAGGGGAAGAGGCAGAATGTGTGGGAAATGTACATGGAGCAGAAAGGACATAAGGAAGAGAGAGGACACAGGAGGAGAGATGAGGAGATAGAAGAGATAGAAGTAGACTTAAAAGAGGAAGAGGGAGGGAAAATGGTAGTAAATGTGATGAGTGAGTCACCGTTGCTGGAGCAGGTAAAGGACATAAATAGAGAAGGGGAGAGAATTCAGAGATAAGGAACTGGAGAGAGGGTGACAGAGGGGACGCTACGGAACAGAGAGAGGGAATCGCATCCAATGAAACCCGATTCCGTTATGCGGAACTGGAGTGAGAGTAGGAGGGATGAGGGTGACTGAAAGAGAGAGAGAGTGAGAGGGAGGGAGGAGCAAGAGTTAAGCATGTATAGTACTTGGAGTGTAGGGTAAGGACAAAATGTGACTGGAATGACGGGGCTATTCAGAAACAGCGAGCGAAAGACAGAGACAAAGAGAGGGAAAGACTGCAGAGGGAGGGACAGAGACAGAGGAGGAAGTAAGAGAGAGGCAGTCTCCTTCTTGTTTCCACTGCAGCAGAAGACCATTCACGCACTCAGTCCTGCACTCTGTTTACAGTTCATCTCTCTCCCTCTCTCTCTCTCTCTCTCTCTCTCCCTCCCTCCCTCTCCCTCTCTCTCCCTCCCTCCCTCTCTTGGTGTGTGTGCGAGCGTCTTCACCAGAGAGCGTGTAGTCAAAGCATTGTGCAGTGTCCCATGGACATGTGAGAGGTTAATACAGGAGCTACAGACTGTGCTGAATGGATGGTTTATTAGTCCTGTGCTGAAACGCAGGGAGAAGCAAAGATAAGGGGAAACAGTGGTGAGATGGTGGGAGAGGAATGGAGAGAGCAACAGAATTAGAGAGGGAAAATGAGGGGAGAGAAAGAAAAAGAGAGAAAGTGAGAGAGAGCAGGTTACACTAATGGTCTGCAGTCTTTTCCCCCCATTTTGTGGAGCTCAGCAAATAATCGTTCTGCCTGTAGCCACCCGCTTCCCCTCCTCCCCCTCTACTCTTCCTTCTCTCCCATTGGATGGGCCGGAACTTGGAGAGGGAGTGTGATAGAGAAGTCGATGGAGGGAGGAGGGAGCGGGGTGGGCGTGAAACACTGTCATATTCATCTGGCTCTGGTCTAATTGAAGAAAGTGTTTTAGTAGATTGGAAGACAGTGAAAGGCAGAGCAGAACGTGCAGGCTATGCTGAAAAGACACAGGAGAGGGAAAGGGAGAGAGAGAGTGCTATGTGTGTGTGTGTGTGTGTACATTGCTATATGTTGGTAGTGCTATGGTCAAAGTTGCCTCCGCTCAGTCATCTTTTCTAGTCCTGAGAGATCACTAAGGCTGGGTCTATGGATCAGAAGTTGCTATTACACCTGTTCAGTCTGAAATCAAATATTGTTACGATCACGTTCACTGTCGGTTGAGGTTCCATTATTCAAATATTCCTTATGAATTCAATAAATATACAGTATACTATTAGTTGGGGGGCGATACTTGAAATGCCTTCTTAAATTGAACCAGCCTGTGAACAGGCAGGCAGGCAGGCAGGCAGGCAGGCAGGCAGGCAGGCAGGCAGGCAGGCAGGCAGGCAGGCTAGGGTGTGGCAGAGTAGTCTGGGCTCTCAGCCGGTCTTCCCAGAGCTCAGCAGATCCCCAGGAGGTGCCTGGGTTGCAGAAAGAGACGAGAGCGAAGTGATTAGCTGATGAAATCAGCTGTGTGATACTGAGAAAGCCAAAAACTAGGCTAGTCTTTATCTAACTCAGCTTAGCTTCACTTGTTCTGATGCAGTCAACCCATTTTTCTTCGTTCTAGTTTTAAATTTTATGAGAATTCAAAAAAATAATTTCATAATATTACAAGAATGTTGCTCAACTTGCTGCTGTGAGACAATTGGGCTAATTCAAAGCTACACATTGCAACGCCATAGTTTCCCAAAAACACTTGCTCTTTGGACTGAGCAAACTACACTGAAGTTTAAATAAAAGATCAGACGCTCCTTTAGTAGGTTTCCCCTGTCAACGTTTGTTCAGCTCCTGGAACCTTAGTTGTAGATGGCTGGGTAGTTGACTACAGTCATTTGGGATATTTTAATTTTGCTGAAGAAAATGAAAACGATGTTCAACTCAATCACGCATATAATTATTTATACATCTCTCGTCTCTCTCTTCGTTTCTCTCTCCCTCTCTTTCTGACTCCTCCCACCCCCTCCCACCTGTGTTCTCCCGCTTCTCTCCATTCCTTGTCCCTGTCTCTTCAGTTCGGTGTGTGCCTCCTCGTTGAAAGGACGCAGGGGTGGGAACAAGTCGTCCAATAAAGCATGTTACACTGCAGACATGACTTGTGCGCCAGACAGCGAGAAAATTGTGATAAACTGTGGAGGGTTGCGACACGAGACCTATCGGAGCACCCTCAAAACTCTCCCTGGTACCCGCTTATCGTGGCTCACCGAACCGGACGCATTTAGCAACTTCGACTACGACCCCAAATCCGACGAGTTCTTCTTTGATCGCCATCCTGCCACCTTTGCTTTCATACTCAACTATTACCGCACAGGGAAGCTGCACTGTCCCAACAATGTGTGCGGTCCGCTCTTCGAAGAGGAGCTCGCCTTCTGGGGCATTGACGAGACGGACGTGGAAGCATGCTGCTGGATGAACTATCGGCAACACAGGGACGCCGAAGAAGCATTGGACAGCTTTGAAACCCCCGAACCGGAGGTTCCGGATGACGATCCAGCTTTGACCGGAGGCGCGGACGGGGACCTGAAGCGGCTATGCCTGCAAGAGGACGGCCGGAAGGCCAGTTGGTGGGCTGTCTGGCAGCCCTTTATGTGGGCACTTTTTGAGGATCCCTATTCATCCAAATATGCCCGGGTAAGTCCCCTGAAATTGCACGACGTAAAATTGAATGTATCGGCCCTACATCAGTGTCAGGTGGGCTATTAACAATTTTGTCTGCCTGCATAATCACTTCAAAAGTTATTCCCTAACGAATTCCCAAAGTAGCCAAATGCATTTGGTGCAAACCAGTAGATCCAGCTTCTTACTAGGAGCAGGACTTCTCGGAAAGTTAGATCTACAAGTCCAGTGTGAGACTGTTGCATCTGCAGGGTTAAGGTGCACTGCCTTTTTGCCTCTTAGTTCGTCCCCATAGGCTTTCGTTCACCTTTTGTATTTTACGCACTACTCTTGTTATGGCTGCGACTACAGTTTACTGCACCCCCCCCCCCCCCCCCCATAATTTTGGGGGGGATTGTTCGTTATATACAACATCTAATATATATGTATCGATATCTATATATCTCTATATCTCTATATTCATATATTTATATATATATATATAGATATATAGATATATATCTATATATCTATATATCATATGCGCTGATGAGCGCATATGTCTCTTTTAGCGCATTACAACGCGCACTTGTCTTCCGGTCTCTCTCTCTCTCTCTCTCTCTCTCTCTCTCTCTCTCTCTATTTCTCCCTCTCATTGTATGTCCCACTCTGTCGGACGATCAGTCTCACTCCCCCCCTCTCTCTCACTCTCTCTCTCTCTTTCTCTCTCTCTCACTGTCTCTCTCTCTCTCTCTCTCTCTCTCTCTCTCTCTGTCTCTCTCTCTCTGTGTCTCTATCTATGGGGCGATTAGTCTCTCTCTCTCTCTCTCTCTCTCTCTCTCTCTCTCTCTCTCTCTCTCTTCCTATGAATGCCCCCTGCCCCCCCCCCCCAACATTCAGGTAAATTGGCAAAGAAGAATATCCTTCTGCAAGCAGTAAACTGTAGTACTAATTTGGAATGACTGCATGGGTAATCCTGTTGATTGAATTGTCCAGCGCATTACACCACAGGCTGTTTGGTGACAGTGCTGTTGAACGGAGGTCATGCAGCATCAAGTCCTGAGGTCCCATCTCACTAGTGACCTTGCAGAGCCTTGAAGGCCCTCTGAACCAATACAGCCATTGGCTTTATTTAAACAATCTATAACTATTATAGTGTTTACAGGATATATACAGGCCACCAGCCACTTCATGTCACTGTTACTGTGATGCCATACAATTACTTTTATATAGCAGATTTCCTGATGTTAAATGTATTGTACTAATGTGTTACTTGTGACAACCATTGTTCTGTGTGTATCACACCTGCAGCCAGACAACCATTAACACCTTCACACATTTGCACACGGTGACTGTGGCTATGTCTACCAGGACACCGTTCCGGGTCTGAAACAGGTTTAGCCGAGTATTAGGAATAGGCCAGACAGGACTCATCACCGTGAGGAACGTATCCTCATGGATGAAAAGCGTTTGACTGTGAGTGGCTGACTGATCAAAGGGAGGTATGGCTACTTTTGCTTAGACCTTTTAGCACCCTTATGTTAAATGTCTGGTTTGGGATGAGGAAAGATTTCTGGCGAAATCTACAGAGGTTTGTATTCCTAGCAGAGCTAAAGAGAGGCGGATCTGTTGAACTGAAGCAGGTTCGCAGGCGTGGATGACACACCGATATAACAGGCCTTGGTCAGTACAGCAATGTAATCGGTTGTTTGAGTCAAAACAGGGGAGATTTGACTTAATGTGTCACAGCATTTATTTAACATTATCCTTTCAATTTAATTTGACACCGTCTTATGGTATAAGGTCCAAATGTGTTTTCTTCCTCAAGAAACTCATCAAACACCCTCTCTAGTCCTAATTATTTCCCTTCTTGCGTCCCTCCCATCCCAGTACGCCTTTACAATCCCAATGCTGTCTTGTCTCTAAAATCCATATCAGTTCAACAGAGACAAAAACAAGCTGTGACCTGGATTACTGTGTGTTCAAGTGTATTCCTTCATTGACTCAGACCAAGGAAGATGGTTCATTGACCAGTGGGTGTTGACTGGCCACCAGTTTAGCCTGGAGAGATGCTGGGTCAACAGAACTCATTCACACCTCAGTCAAGGACCAATCAAAAGGAAGGAGGCTGGTCTGCTAAAAGCCAGCGGGTGGATGGTGGAATCCTTGTGTTCTACTGGTCAAGGGGTTGATTTGGATTGGAAGGGTGACCTCTTGGTCAGGTCTCCAGTGTAGAGGACATCTGGTCTACTGTAGAGACGTGTAGTCCAACTCATCTTAGAGGGATTTGGAACCGTTATAGAAGACGTGTTATGGATTTCTGGCAGCTATGACAGAAGACAGAGGAAAACTATGTTTAAATTCCAATTGGGCTAATCAGTTGGTAGGCATGAGTCCTTATGAATCCACGAAAACATCTTAAATATCGGTAATGGTAAACCCTGAGCGTGGAAAAAATAAACTGAAATAGACCACAATTATTTTAGTCCCGGAGATGTGCGACAGAATGTGGGAGTCTTATAAACAGCGCTTCTAGAGGAAATCCTTCAATCGCATCGATTATATAATTGACAGAAGATGCCCCCGAATCCATTTAATTCTCTGAAAGCTGTTCAACTGAAGAGTGTAGTAGTGGGGAGGCAAAATGTCGTCATCACTTTTCTGTGCCACCAGTGAATCCTCCTAACTCTCCATCACCAGTGACACGCTAGCTGTTTTATTATCACGGATGCAGGGGTGCGCGCTGGATTGCTTATTATCGTTTCAGAGCGCCCCTCTTTTTCCCACTCCCCCTTTTCCTACTCCCTCCCTCCCTCCCCCTTTCTCTCCTTGTGCTATAGCGTAGCACTGCAGTGCCGATAGTAGCTGACTGCGCGCCGATTTCTGCTGCAGCGCAGCACGAGGAGCAGCGGTCTAAAAGAAGAGAACGAACGAAAGGGGGGTGTTGGGCTTGGGGGATGTTTGTGCTAGTCCTTTTAAGACTTCGATCGGGAGTGAAAGCACTAAAACTATTGGATGGGGTCGCTTTCCTCTATTTCTTTCTTCTTCTCTTTTTGCTTAGCCTCGCAAGCTTGGATGTGCGTATCCGTTTATTGATTAGACCATACATCTCCGTCGGCCCATTCACGTGGTTGTCTCCTTAGAATGGTGCGCTTTGTGAGATGACCCCCCCCCTCCCCCCTTCTCCCCCAATCTTTACGTAGCGGGGTGTGCTGGCAATACCCTAATCTTAACCGACGACGCTTCTAATCACGCTTCTGTGCACAAGCACATACACGAACAAACATGTAGATAATAAAGAAGTATCTAATGTATGGCGTGTGTGATGCCAGTGGTAGTTACCGTAACTCACCTCAGGGACTATGTTATGTGTCATTATCTCTGACCTCATTTTATTTCCACAGGCTCTCGGCTTCTACAGGTTAGGTTATTCAGAAGGTCCCTGGCCCAATGCTCATTAGCCGTGTTGCGCATGGTTCCTTATTGCCATGGGCTTTGAGGAGCATGGTACTGCAGGTTTCTCGGTGTACATTAGAGGAAGTGGATAACATTTGATGACATGTCCAAAAAAAAAAAAAAAACGTTTAACCTCTGTGTGGTCCACTGTCCTCGTGCTCTCCATCCATTTCTCACCCATCGTGATTAATGGTGCGATGAAAGAACACGGGGCTCACTGTAGACCGCATCAGTAAATACCCATGCATCCCCCCTCCCCGAACATTATTACATGCTATAGCGTGCACGCGGATGACACCTCTCTCTCTCCTCTCTCTCTCTCTCTCTCTCTTCTCTCTCTCTCCTCTCGGCTCTCTCTCCTCTCTCTTCTCGCTCTCTCTCTCTCTCTCTCTCTCTCTCTCTCTCTCTCGCTAGAAAACATTGCTTACTATTACATACAAGACAAGTGAAACCTATAATGTACACAATCAGGGGGCAATTTACGCTTGTCAATGTGAAGAGGCAGCAAAAATCACACGTGCATACACTGGAATAAACGGCAAAGATGCTCTATTATGAAAGACTGTACCGCAGTACTGTTGCACTTGTTTGTGGTAGCCTGAGGTTGCACACAGCGGCAATATGAGCTGATACGCGGAAGGCGTGTGTTCAGAAAGTGCCTTGGAAGTGGAGCTGTCCAGTGCTGAAGTGGCGCGCAGAAGTTTTTGATAGAGGACACGGTGGGGTTTGTGCTTTCCCCGCAGCATATTCAGTTGCAATGCGATCATCAGCCAATAGTGGATAGGTGTTGATTCTGTGATTAAGATCACCTCAGCGATAGTTGAGTCTTATCAATCCTAATTTGATATCGTCAGACTACCCTGATGTTACGTCAATGAAGCCCAGCAAGTCAATGGACCTTAAGTTCACGACACCACGTTACTAAATTGCATACTCTGTGCCAAAACCTAAACGATGGGCAAATGGGTCCCATGGACATATAAACTACCTTTACATTTCAGTCTTAACCTTTTCCGTTTATTAGTCTACACTGGGCCTGTGAGGTATCCCTGCGTGTCCCAGATGTTTGTAAACAATAGGTAAGTCGGGGGACACGCAAAATGCCCCCAAATAACAGCCCACGAGTTAGGAACTAGATTCCTTTATAGCCTACAGCAGCTTACTTTAAAATGTGTCGACGGGCACGAGCATTGGGCACTCTGTGTCGGTCGCGCTTCAAATAAAAGGCTCTCATCTTTACCCGACGGGAGCTGATTTATTTATTAATCACAATCTGTATTTGAAGTCTGTGCTCAAGGGATGCATTGACCCACTGGAACCTTTCATTCCCGCACTTATCGAGTTTCCTCAAATGGAAGGCAGCCCAATTTGCCGTGCGTGCGGTTTGGTATTGTCTGCGTGTTGGCGAAAGCTCAACCCAGGCTTCAAGTCTATTTCGTTGTCTCAAGGTGAAATTCAAAAACGAATGCAGTAGTACAGCCGTTTGGCTATCGTCATAGTGTGATATCTGAAAGATATTTATTTGTTAAGGCCACCTTATAGTCACCTATCTCTCCCCTCTCTCTTACCTCTATATAAAGGCTTTAAACGGAGAGTTGGAAGTACCCGTCGCTCGAAACAGCACGCACACCTCCCCCGGTGGTTTCTGTGGACGTTACTGCACCTCCGCTGCACACTCCCTGCCGAGTGCTTATCCGAACCGGCCACTGCACAAAAAAAGCCCGTGGCACTCTTTCTGTTATTTGAGCGATGTGTGTGCGTGTCCATGCACTCGGCCTTTGGCAGTAACTTGGCTTTGTTGCGCAGTATGGTTTGCAGCGGGCAAATAGCCTTCGTGGTTGTTGCTTGGACCTGGCACGGCTTTCGTGTGGAATCGGGCTCCCTCTACAGGGTGAACGCTGAAGAACTGTTGGGAGTGTGTAAAAGGTATTAAAGAGTAATAGTGGAACGGAGTTTCGGAGGTTTTGTGCGAGTATCACTTAGCGTGAGGATTTACTTAGGTTTCCTGTTTACGTCTTCGAGGGAGGTCTCCTCTCAACGGAGCAGCGCAGGGATCCGACATTTCCCCAGTGGAAACAGTGTTAGCCACAGCATGACCACAACCCCCCCCCCCACACACACACACACACACACACGCACACACACAGATAAACAAATCACATATACAGTCTTCTTTCCTATTTCCGGGAACTGTTCAGATTGCCAGTTATTTCAGTTTGCTGGACAGCTAAGTATTTGGTGGGATTTGTCAGTTAGATGTCAGATTCTACCAGACAGCTTCCGTTTTAGTCTGGCAATCTTCTGGAAGTATGTATAAGCCTGAATGAGCCCTCTGATTGGCTATGGGTCTAGGATCCTGTTCAATTCAAAAGGTTTATTTTTAATAATAAAGAAATAAAGAAAATGGTTGCACTATTTATGCTGATTTAAGCTTTACCATAATGTCTTTTAAAGAAATTTCCACATGGTGATGGAGTTTCAAGTCCCCTGCTTTGTGATGTTGTGATGCTGATGTAAAGTCCTTTCAGTTTCAGAGGAGCAAGTGCATAAAGGACGATATTTATGCTAGTCCTTAGGAAGGACCAAGCCCACTGGAGGGTTTGGCCTGAGAGACCAGGCAATTCATCCCTGATTGGTGCTTACGGATCAGTGGAGATAAGTGATTGGCATTTGGTTAGCCGGCGGTTAAAATGGGAGAGTAGCAGTGGAAATCAAGCAGATAGCCATTCTTTCCACTGTAGGTGAAACCCTAAGATCGAATGTGGATGGCAGGAGACTGTACTGATGCTGAGCCCATATTTCCCTTAAGCCATCTGTGTGGCCATAATGTGCTGGTCTTATGAGGATGACTCCAAGGAGTTGGGAGGGAGGAGGAGGAGGGATGGGAGGAGGAGGGATGGGAGGAGGGGAGGGAGAGGAGAGGGTGGGAGGAGGATGGGAGGAGGAGGGAAGGGAGGGGAGAGGGTGGGAAGAGGAGGGGAGGGAGGGGAGAGAGTGTGAGGAGGAGAGGGAAGGTAGGGGGAGAGGAGGGAGCGAGGAGACCAGGTCACTTACACAGATGAGTGTTCTTGTGGAGACACAACATACGGCATGCATGACATGAACATGCACACGTGTCAACACAGACACTGTCTGTTCTGATGCGGTCACGCACACACACAAAGAAGCACACACACACACACACACAGAGGAGCACACACACAGAGGAGCACACACACAGAGGAGCAAACACACAGAGGAGCACACACACACAGGAGCACACACACACACACACACAGAGGAGCAAACACACAGAGGAGCACACACACACAGGAGCACACACACACACACACACAGAGGAGCACACACACATAGAGGCACACAGCCTGTGGACTATAGGAGATGAGAGGCTTCGTCTGTCTCTCCTTTGGTCACACTTCCAACTCCCTTCCCTCTCTCCCTCAACATTTCACTTTTGCAGGAAAAAAAGAGAGAGCGCAAGAAAGAGAGAGAGAGAGCGTGCGTCTACTAAAAGCATTTTTCATGCACACAGCTCGCTTTTATGTCCCCTCTTTAAAACAGAGCATTATTGCAGAGTCCGCTTTTTCACACACACACTAACAAACACACACACACACACACACACACACACAGCTCTCTGTCAGTCTCCATGCACCATATCGATGACATGATGATTTCTGTAAGGCTTCTCACTGGGTTAGCTGTGGTTAAATCCCTGGTGGCACGCTCTAGGCAACGAAAAAAACAACAGATTGATTGTTGGTAGGAGAGTAGTGCGTGTGTATAAATTAGCTTTGTGTGTGTGATCCCGGTGCGTGTTTGCACGCGCCTGCGCTCTGCGCAGTAGAGGTGTGGAAGAGAAGGGGGACTCATGAAATGATGATGACGGTAATGCTGCAGCATGCCGTATGGGGGGAGGGCGAGCGAGACCGAGGGATGAGCGAACGAGAGAACCGGAGGGTTGAGAGTGAGGAGAGGAGGGTTGCGGGAAGGAGGAAGGGAAAAACGGATAATGAACATGGGGGGGGGGGGGGGGGGGAGAAGGGGAGCCGAGGGCCCGATGCCCAGAATAAAGGGGGGCTCTTTTGAGAACAGGGATGTAGGTAGGATTCTCTGCTCTGCACCATCCAGGACTGCTGGAACAAGCTTTCCTGTGGAGGGGAACAGAATGGACAGGCGTATAGACAGGAAGTAGAAAAGAGCTGATTGCGACATTCTGCATTAAAGTGGTGTCCCCCCTATCTTTAACAGTCCCTCTCCCTTCTCTCTCTCTCTCCCTCTCTCTCCCTCTCTCTCCCTCTCTCTCCCTCTCTCTCCCTCTCTCTCCCTCTC